>JARPMJ010008814.1:0-31788 GCA_033366665.1 Phoxinus dragarum | reverse complement strand
AGCAAAATTTCCTTAATTTTATTGAAGATAAGACTACATTTATTTTATTTGGTGAGTCTGCAACCTCTGACCCTAATACGCTAACCTCGAAGCTTATGTAGCCCCTGAAGGCTATAGCGGTGTTGACTACGCCACCCCCTGCAAATGGACTGGTCAGAGCAAGGGGACTAGTTCACAAAGAAGTACGCCCAGGCTTGTCTTAGCAAAGTAAAAAAATACAATCTTTATTTTTTGTTTCAGTAAAACAATGAGTCGCTTTTGGTTGTCAATAAATAACACACAAATCCATCACTTAACATAGGAATAAGCCATGGGTGGGTGGGCCACCAATTTCCAGTTGACCAGGCCTTGGTTTCAATACCACACGTGAGCAAAGGCACACATCTTTAGAGTAGAACAAAACAGGACTAACTCAGCCCACACAACAACGGCACCCATGCTCGTTGAGCTATTTCAAATGAGGCACACCTTTTTTTTTTCTTTTTTTTTAAACCTTTATTTTTACAGGCAAGTCATTAAGAACAAATTCTTATTTACAATGGCGGCCTGACAAGTGGAATAACCACTTAGGGAAAGGGAAGGAGGGCTAAAATAAATACATTAAATACATACAAGATACAGTTTAAAACACAACACAGTAGACAACAGACACTTATAACCAGCTAAGTGTATAGGTACATAGAAGTGATAATGGATGATAAAAAAAAACAAAAAACAAAACAAATTATAACAACTATGTAGAGAAGCAGCTGCATATATCCGTCAACAAGGATTATATAATAGTTTTGAATGATGCAATTGAAATGAATGTCTCCAGTTTGATAATATTTTGCAGCGTGTTCCAATCGCGAGCGGCAGCAGATTGAAAAGATGCTAGACCAAAGGCAGAGTTGGTTTTGGGAACGCTTAATTGAAAATGAATTGAGGATCGAGTATTATAAGTGATAGTCTTTGGCTGCAGCAGGTGACCTAAGTAAGGAGGTGAACGGCCGAGAAGGGTCTTGTAAATGAAGGTGAACCAATGAATTTTTCGGCGATTGTGAAGGGAGGGCCAGTTAACAGAAGAATATAGTGCGCAGTGGTGTGTATTGAAAGGAGCATTTGTAGCAAACCTAATAGCAGAATGGTAAAGAGTGTCAAGTTTTGATAGACTGGACTTGCAAGCAACCCTATAGTGTCTCCGTAGTCTAGCATGGGTAGAATGGTCATTTGAATTAGAGTAAGTTTGGCCGAAGTAGTGAAGAAGAGCGGTTTCTATAAAAGAAACCTAAGCTTGGCTTTGACCTTAGATTGCAGCTTTGATATATGGATGGAGAAAGAAAGTGAAGTTTCCAACCAGATGCCCAAGTACTTATATGCAGTGACTTGTTCTAAAGTAGTCCCATTGCAGGTGGTGATGTTAAGGGCAGGAGGTGGCGTAGCACCCTTACGGTAAAACCACATGATTTTTGTTTTCGAGGTATGTGAGTTTGAGTTGTGTAAAGGACTGCTGTAGTTGGGAAAAGCTATCTTGCAGGATAGCCTGAACAGCATCTGGAGATGAACCTGTGGCATAAAGGATTGTATCATCAGCATATAAGTGAATGAAGGAATTACCTGGGGAATGTTATTAATGTAAATTGAGAAAAGTGTAGGCCCAAGGATGGAGCCTTGGGGGACACCCCTGGTAACCGGAAGGGAGTGGGAGAAGAGGTTTTCAAATTTGACACGTTGAACCCGGTGAGAGAGATAATTTGAAAACCAAACCAGTGAGTGATCAGTGACTCCAATGCTGATAAGTCTGTGGATAAGTGTGTTGTGATCCACGGAATCAAAGCCTTTGCAAGGTCAATGAATATAGCAGCGCAGTGTTGTTTGGTATCTAACGCGGATGTAATGTCATTAAGCACTTTAGTGGTAGCTGTAACACAACCATACCCTAATCGGAAACCAGACTGTGCCCCAGAGATGATTCCGTTAAGATTGAGATGACTGATTAGTTGTTTATTGACAAGTTTTTCCAAAATTTTAGACACACACGGCAAGATGGAGATTGGCCTGTAATTGTTTAGGTCAGCCTGATCACCGCCCTTATACAGAGGAAGCACAACAGCTTCTTTCCAAGCAGGTGGAAATCTCGGCTTTATGAAGGGAGAGATTAATGATGGCTGTTAGAGGAGCCGCAATGACAGGGGCAGCAATTTTAATGAAGAAAGCGGCAAGATCATCTGACCCAGCTGCTTTATTGGGGTCCAGAGCAGTCAATTCCTTCAGGACTTCCCCCACTAAAACAGGCCGGATGGAAAAACTGTGAGGAGGTGCTGCAAGGCTGCAGGTATTAGAGGCTGCAGAGGCTATAGCAATATGGTTTAACGCCTTGGAAACAAGGGCAGAATTTATGAAGTGGTGATTGAAAGCTTCAGCCATTGAATTTTTATTAGTAACAATTATGTCATCTATTTTTATGGACAATGGTATGGTCCGGGGTTTGTTTTCAAGTTTTTTTTACTGTATTCCAAAATGCTTTTGGGTTTGCACCACAGAGTGTGAACTGCTCTTTAAAGAAGCCAGCTTTAGCCTCCCTCACCACTTGTGTGGCCTTGTTCCTGATTTGACGAAATAAAAGATTGTCTTTAGCAGAATGTGACTTGCGTGCTTTGCACAAGGCTGTATTTTTTTTGCTGAAGCAGAATGGCTAGATCACGATTAATCCATGGGCTGTTACGGTTTTTTATGCGTATCTTTTTGTTTGGGGCATGTTTGTTGATCACAGCAGTAAAAAGATCTTTAAACAACAACCATGCATCTTGTGCACTTCACAGCAGTACACTGCACACATCGGTTCTAAATAGGGGAAACACTTTAAGGAAACCAGACTAGAACCCGGTGGGATAGTATATCCAGTGGGCCCCAACCCACACCACGGCTATTACAAGGGAAGGAAGACAAAAAAAATATATTTAACCGCTAGCCGGTGACCACAGTCAGTTCAATACACAAATATCTTACAGCCCACCGGCTAGTGGAAAAAGAAAAGAAAAGAAACAAAACGAATAAGTGTCTAAAAGCAGCACCTGCACATTCATACGTAATCAAAACACATTCAAGAGAACAGCAGCCGACAATCGGATTGGCTTTCTGCAGTAGCGATTGGATGACTAGACAGTGTTCTGATGCTTCCTGCATTTACCAGGGTCACGAATGCTCCTCTGTGATCGTCAGTCTAGACATTCCATACATTTCGGAAGCGCGCACACAAACAGTAGCGCCGTTGGCAATCACTAGGCACCCCTCGCGCTAGAATAGCACCCCGCAACACTGCTGCACTCCAACTCGTTTGTAGCTAGCTGCTGTCGATCGCTACCGGATGAGAACCCCAGGTATCTATACACCTGCCTGTTCTCAATTAACAATCTCTCCCACCCACGTTAGGTGGCGTAACGATACGGGGAGGAGTGAAAGCGAGCGGTAGGTAAATAAAGAGGGAGATGAGAGCGAGAGAAAAGAGTGCCTCAAACCCACAGGCCACACTTAGACCGACTATCAGAAATCTCGGTGTGACTTTTGATAGTAGCCTGAAATTTGATAAACAAATTAACAGTGTGGTTAAAGCTAGTTTTTTTTTTCAGCTACGTCTATTGGCCAAGGTTAAACCATTTTTAAATAGTTCAGACCTTGAGAAAGCTATCCATGCTTTTATTAGTTCAAGACTAGATTATTGTAATGCATGCTTTATGTTGGAGTCTCACAGTCATCACTCAGGCGCCTTCAGCTGGTGCAGAACGCAGCAGCCCGTCTTCTAACTAATACATGCAAATGTGAGCATATAACTCCAATTCTTTCTTCACTCCACTGGCTTCCAGTCTCTTTTAGAGTTGACTTTAAGATTTTATTGTTTGTTTGTAAAGCTCTTAATGGCCTTGCACCACCGTACATAACTGAGATGTTAACTTTGCGTCACACAAAAAGGGCTCTTAGATCAACAAATCAACTTTTGATGGAAGTCCCAAGGACAAGGTACAGACTCTGGGGTGACCAGGCTTTTCTGTAGCTGGGCCAAGCCTCTGGAACAAGCTACCTGCTGATCTACGTAAAATTACTGACTTGGGCCTTTTTAAGGCTAAGCTAAAGACTTATTTATTTAGTCTTTTAATTAATTAGAAGTTGTTGTGGCATTTTGTGTTTTCTTTGTGGCATACATTTTGTTTTTTTTGGAAAGCACTTTGGGTTACCTTGAGTGTTGTAAAGGGCTGTATAAATAAATGTTGATTGATTGATTGATTTAACTCATTGCCTGGTCTCGTTGCAGCATACACTGCTTTATGTCAGACTCCTTATTACCAATCTACTCACCTGAAATTTTCTCGTCCTGTATCCAGTCTCCTGTCCGTCATCCTGATCCAGATCGCCTGTCTTCGTGTTCACTTGTCACCTGCACAGAGAATCCACTTCAATCATCGCCAGCTAAGTCACCATCATCATTCTACAAATCACCATCCTCTCACCATCATCTGGTTGCCGTTGTTCCACTTGCTTTTAATAAACAATATGTGCACATAAACCTTCTCCTCTAATAGTTTGTGATAGTTGTATCCTTTATTGTGTACGTTGCACATACATTTTCCCATATAAATGTGAATGTATGTTTCACACCAGCCCAAACTCACATACCCTTCACCATACCTAGAGATTGGCATGGGGTACTTTACATAAGATCATCTTTCAATGCAAATAAAACCAGCTATTAGGCTGAAATAAAACCACACCAATCTCTAGGTATGGTGAAGGGTATGTGATGATGTGCGGCTATTTTAATCCCAAAGGCCAAGAGAACTTTATCACAATGCATAGTATCCTAGATCCATGAAATAACTGGCCTTTAAAAATAAAAATCTGCCTGCCTCTATTGGAATTTAACATAGGGGTGTCCTGACTTATGCACCCTGTATTTTAAGGAAGAACATTTATTTATTTACGATACATTATTCATTGACCAAGAAAATTGGTGTCCTTAAAGGTTGGAGGTTTCCTGATTTTTATAATTAATGGTCCTGTTCTTCGTGATCCCATTTTTTAAACTTTAGCTGTGTAATGTTGCTGTTAGAGCATAAATAATACCTGTAAAATTATAAAGCTCAAAGTTCAATGCCAAGCGAGATATTTTATTTAACAGAAGTCCCCCCTTTCAAAGCCTACAGCAAACGGCCGGTTTGGACTACATCTCTCTACTTCCTGCTTTAATGACGTCACTAGAACAGTTTTTTTACTAACCTCCGTACACAGTAATACACAAAAAAGGGCGCGTAGTCTTGTTGTGCTCCTACAGAGAAGAAGAAGAGTTGCGTTTGTAGAGTGTGTTTGTCGCCATGTCGTCAAGGCTCAAATTGATAAGGTAATACTAAAGACATGTTTACAATAACACAGAGCGCATGCATCTCTACGTTATGGTAAGAGGCGCGACCTTTCCGGGCAACGTGCGCTAAGCTGCTGTCGAATCACAGCACAGGAACCGCTGGCACAATCAGAACTCGTTACGTATTTCTGAATAAGGGACTTCATAGAACAAGGAAGTCATCAGCCCGTTTTTAGGACAGTGAAAACAGCGGTATACAGATAAGTACATTTTGTGAAAATACTGTGTTTTTTTACGCGAAACATGAACACATGTTATATTGCACACTATAAACACAATCAAAGCTTCAAAAACACAGGAAAAATGGGACCTTTAAGGCATTACGATCAATTTCCAAACTATATTTTTTTTATTCCTCTTTTTAGTCAACTTTAGCATGGGTGTGTTCACTTACAGTATGCTAAGCACTGTATATATCATGAAGTGTATTACTGAATATAAAATTACATACATTGTAGTATATGAGTAAATATATTGTCACCTATTTTGAAAAGTGGCAATTCCTTATGTATTATTCAATGTAATGCAAAGTATTAACACAATATATATATATATATATATATATATATATATATATATATATATGCTGTATATATTAAAATATACTGTTTAACCATTTGATATGTTGATCATTCATAGAGGGAAATATATTTTCATAAGGGTTCACCAAACTCCCCGCTTAAATGTTTTTTTTTTTTTATGTAATATTATTTCAAAATGGAATGTCTGTATGTTCAGTTATTATTATTACATGAATTTTTCAGCATTCATTCCTGTCTGTCTTCTGGGTTGTGTGTGTTCATCTATTTACCTGCATTATTTTGGCTGACTTTGAGGTTTTTTTTGTGAGTTTTTCTTTTTACTATTGATATAAATAATGGCTTTTGACACAATATTTTAGTTTTTCTTTTTTTTCTTTTTTATTATTATGTATTATTATTAGAATATGTTTTAAACATCCAAACAAAATATACAATGACGACGTGTACATTTTATATAAAAATATTTTTTTGAACCCAAAGCAGATTTACACAAAAAAAGAAATATTCGATTCATTTTTGAAGTTGAGAAATGCTTATTTTTTTCCCATCATTACATATTATTAGTATCCAAATGTTCACATTTAGGCATGATAAGAAATACAAAGTTCAGTAACAACAAGAAACATGTAAAATTTACAATTTAACTGATTAGCAGGTAAACACAAAATAAAAGTAGCAAAATCAGTAAAACATTACAGAAAGCAGCATGGTTTCCACTGTTAAACAATAAACAGTTCAGGTCACTTCTTGTTCCAGTGCTATTCAACACAAACACAGTCTCACACCAGAGATCTGGCTGATCTGTTCTCTTCATGACATCCGTGACTTTAAACGTCTCATATGGAGGAATCAGCACCTCTTTCTCATCGGGATACTTTGAATATTTAGTCAAATTAGCACCTTCACAAGTGTAGATTTCAAAACAAGATTTATTTCCAAAACCCTGTATTATTTTACGATCAAGAGAGGAGGATGAAAATGAGCTCAAACGAACCTCTTTGCTCTGAACATCAAATTCAACATTTGTACCACGATAAGTTACATAGCATCTATTGTGTGTTTTCTTCAGAATCTGTATCGCTTCTGTTAACAGAAAGTGAAGAGAATACCACTTGAATGTCCCCTCTTTATATTGTTGTTTGTCGGTACGAGTGGCACTAGTGAAATTACTATATACTTTAGAGTCTTTGTTAGTGTACACATGAATGGCGACTGAATGAATCTGTTGCAAGTTATCCTCTGCTTTCTTGGCTTTCTCTTCACTTTCTTGCCAAGTCTGATTAAACATAGCAGAGGTCGATTTTTCCTTCTCTAGATATCCTGTGTTCACCAGGTTTGCCATTTTCCCAGTACAACCGTCATATTGATCATCAACTGAATTCAGTGCGAAATCAATGGAAAACATATGTCCTGCAGGAGCAGCAGCAGTTCTGTGATCCTATAACAGGAATCATAATGATCACATCATCAGTATTCATGTCTGTAACATTCATGCTAGACCATAAGCTTACCTGTCCTAGAGCAGCTAAAATGAAAAGAAAAGCTTCAATGATCAGCAGCATCTTGATTCAGTCAAATCCCTCTGACGATCTAGTAGATCTAGTGAAGAACAGATGATGAAAGACAATCAGAAACACAACAGCGTCTCACAAAAACTAAATCTATCACTCCAATACAATGAACAATTAAACTGTGTTCGCCAACATAAGACGTCACACAAAGTTTTAAATTCATAGTGGCAGAACTGTTTAAAATAATCACTTAAGCCTGTGATGTTCACTGATATTTTGACCTTTTACTTTATCCCAAACTTACCTGAAAATACTATTGTCTTTTTTTTGTCAGATACTGTTTTCTTTTCGTTACTTTTCAGGAGTAACGATGAGAAGTGAAGATCCGAAAAGTCATTTGCTCACAGCCAGACAGCAATGATACGACGACACAGCACAACATCGGCTTTTTATATTGCAAATAATCTCTGTCATCATATAATTCCTCTTGTTTATCTTATCTGATCTCTGCCCAATTGCAAGGAATCTGTTAAGTTCAGAAAACCTGCCTGGCAAGTAGATATCTAGAAAGCAAACTCCTAGAACTGTTCAGTGATGCAAAAGATCACATACATAAGCACCAAGTGCGCACTTCAGAACAAGATACAGCTCCAAAAAAACTTGAATTATGCAACAGAACCTAACATTTTTGTTCAAAACACTTTCAAATTCAAGTTTACTACCACTACAAGTTGACAGCATTCATTTTGCGTTTTCTTCTGAATCTGTTAACAAAAAGTTAGTTGAAAACCATGTGTATGCCATTTTTTAAAATCACTATAGACTTTAATTTCAGTGTATACATAAATGTTCACTGAATGATTCACTGTAAAATGTAGCTTATATCTTGGCATTCTTTTAACCTTCTTGACAAGATGTGACATGTTGAGGACCAGTATGAAGAGAGGACAAAGGTCTCCTTGACGGAAACAGCTTATAAATCATAAAAAAATTATATAAAAATGCTGAAAAAAGTCTGTATGGTATAATGTTCCCATAAATGGAAACCCAGCATATGTGTTAAGTGTGGTGCGCGTATTATGTGTGTGTTCTGAGACAATGATCTGAGCCAATCTTGGTGAAGATTGCACAATCTCCTGCACAAGTTCCTAGGAATTAGAGATGCACCGATTACAATTTTCTAGGCCGATTCCGATTTCCGATTTTTCATTGAGTTTGACATGCCGATACCATTTTTAGCCGATACCGTTTTTAGCCGATTCCAATTAAATTTTTTCTAACAACTTTACAGCACACACAAATATTTATTTTCTATATATATTTTTTTATAAAACACCATATACTTTTACCCAAACTGAATAATAAAAACAAGTTTAAATCTGTACATTTTCTATGGTAAATGAACTGCATTTATATAGCGCTTTCACAGACCCAATGGCCACCAAAGCGCTTTACATTTTGCCTCACATTCACCCATTCATACACCGACGGCGGTGTCAGCCATGCAAGGCACCATCCAGCTCGTCTGGAGCAGCTGGGGTTAGGTGTCTTGCTCATGGACACCTCGACACTTGGGCCGTTTCTCAATATGCGTTCTTGTCTGTACTTGTGTTCTTGTGGACTTGTGAAACGTCATCAGTCGCTGCCCAAGTACTGTCCCAATTCAAAAGTTCACATCTAGCCAAGTCCAGTTCAAATCCCCGGATGTGTTCTTGATCCGCCCCTTTTACCGAGGATGCATGTAGAGGTGACTTGTGCAGACTTGAGACTGACAGGTATCCCAGAATGCATCTCGTCCCACCAGCTAGTGTCAATGGCAGAGGAGAAAACCCGCTTAATATCAAAATTCTACTGTTATCGTGTCACGAAATGTAATTCTAAGAGTGTTTCAGTCAAGAATGTAGTTGTTTAAAGCTCAAATCTGTGGTTTATTTATAAAGATAGCGCCTATTTGAAAAATATATCTGACGTTTTCGGAGTTGTGAGATCCAGGCGATCACCGGGCGTTCAGCGCTCAATAACCCCGACTGGAACAACTTTTCCTCGGCTAGTGCTTCCGATGTTTGCCGCTGGCTCTGGTGTCTCTAGTCTAGTGGTTAAACATGAGATAGTATTTGTCTTGTGTATATCTAACGGGCGATCTTTGGTCTCATTAATCTATAATTTGTTCCATGGCAAATCGTTTTGGCTGAGGGCAAAGTGAAGTTTCATAATTTTATATATTTAGGCTATTTAACTTGAGCTATAGGCTATTTTAAGCTGACTTATATTTGACTGAATTGTTTGCTTTATTTATTTTTATTTACTTATACTTTTATACTGGATATCAGATCATTAAAACTGACATTTAACAAAAAGAGTCAGGGTTGTGTAATTTTATTTTAGGCTGACAGTTATATATTTTAAAATATATATAATTTTTTTATATTTATTTTATTATACATTCTCTTCACTGTACATGTATAATAAAATAAAATGACACATCCCCGTCTCTGTTTTTTAAATGTCAGTTTTATTGTTCAACAATGTTTCATATTTTTAAAATGAAAACAAAAAGAAGCAGGGCTGCGTTTTATATTTCGTGTTGTTATAAATATATGCAGTGAAGATAATCAATGTACACGTTGCCTGAACCACAGTTGTGTAAACCAAACCGTTTGTAAATCCGTCAAGAATTCAGCAAGTTACGAGCATTTGTCACTCACCTTCCGTCCACAGCAGCAGCGCAGTCTCCTGACCTAAGATGGCCGCCAAGTTGACGACACAGCTGACTCCGCCTTGAGCCATCTAGCCTTTATACATGTCTATGCTTAGTCTGGCCTCTCTCAAGAGAGAAACGTTAACTTCCTGGTAGGCGGGTACTCTTTTGAAGTTCAAAACTATTGGATCTGCCCTGAGTCACTCTGGATCTGTCACAACACAACCAATCGCTAGCGTGTGGTCGTGACGTATGGCATGCGACGGAACTGGCCGGAAACAAGAACGAAGTTTTCAAACACCAACCGGGAAGACATTTCACTTCATTCCCTAACTTTAACAGAAACATTCTGTCCAAGGTCAACTTTAAGGACTTATGGCAATGGATGCGTGCCCGGCTGAAAGACTGGAGAGCTGTAGCACTTTAACTACTTCCTTGCATATTTTGTAACTTTGAATGTTGATGTACATGTTTAATTATTTTTGTAACTTTGAATGTTGATGTACATGTTTAATTATTTATGTACAAAGAGTAAATATTTAAACAATGTCTATACACTAAGTGTCCCTGTATATAATGTTACTTTATCGATTATAATTAGCAATCAATAATCTTACTCTGTGTGCAGGTGTATAATAAACGGCACTTTTTCTTATTACGTCTTATTTCTTATTTATAAAAAGGAGTTTGCACAGTTTTATTTGACATTTATAGTTTATTAAAACACAATTTTTAAACATTTACAACATGTAAAACTGACAGAACAACCATGTTCCTACAAAAGTACACAAGGAAATCAAAGCCATTTGTTGTTTAGCAGCCAGGACTCGGGGCTTCCGAACACCAGGCTAAAGTTTCCGTCCAAAATGTCACGGTCATTGTGAACGCCGAGCTGAGCAGCACGAACTCCTAACTTTTCTGCCTCTTTCACTTGGTCCTCCATTAGTGCAACAAGAGGGGACACGACAACAACTATAGGCTTAGCATCCCTATCCTTCGCCTTAGCCAACTCATTCACCACTAGCGGAGTGAGCTGGAAAATCAAACTTTTCCCGAACCCCGTGGGGAGGAGGGCCACAACATCATGGCCACCAACAAAACTCAGCAAACACTGTTCTTGCTCCGGTTTTAACTTCTGGATATTCGGCAGTGTTGCAACAACGGACCTAATGGCTTCGCTCGCATCTATCTCCGCAGCCACTGAACTACGACTCAAACTGGCGCTCTACATCAACGTCATCGTTCTCAGCCACTCCCTCTGTTCGTTGATTGGCCCGAACAAAAAACAACTTCTGGAAACCTAAGAATATACAGCGAGACCAGACTAAGTACTGAAGAGAAATGAAATCGAGCGGAAGTACGTAGGAGGGCGGTGCCAGGCTAAATAAAATCGGCATGTCAGACTGAATCACGTGAATATCTGCCATTTCCGATCACAAGCCGATCAATCGTGCATCTCTAGGCTACTAGGAATATATCGGAATGAATCATAGGGTAAAGTTAAATTAGAATTTCAGACAGTGACCAATAGATGATGCAGAGGTGCACAGGGCTTCACATCGACCTGTATGAGGTCCATTCCATCATTCATTCATTGCCCTATCATACACACAAGTGTTTTTTGCTAGTTTCAGTCCGACAAAGTTAAAATTTTCACGTCCTGTGCCACGTTGTTTAAATAGCATATTTGCACTCATCTGTGCGGCGTGCTGGTCTGAAAACGAGGTGTGTTCAGGCGCATTGTTATTTTGCGTTAATATTAATTATCACTTGTATGCTGCTGATTTACAACTGTAGCCTACTTTCCTTTGGACTGTGATAAAACTTTATTATGTTTGGGAACAAAGATTTTAGGAATGGTCTGGCTGGAAATTATATTGTCCAACAATATGCATAGTCATGTGAAGAACATTGGAGCATTTTCCGATTTTGAAATACGCTTTGATCGTCAAGTTGTGTTGTGAAATCATCTTTTTTTCAGTTAAGAAAACTGTCTAAACTGAAACCCATCCTTTCATACAAGGACTTGGAGATTGTTTTGCATGCCTTTGTTTCAACCCGGTTAGACTATTGTAATGCTCTTTATCTAGGCATAAGTGAATCACTGGTTGCTCATCTTCAGTGTGTCCAAATGGTGCAGCGAGATTCTTAACAAATACCAGAAAACGGGATCACATAACCCTTCACTGGCTACCTGTTAAATACAGAATACAATGTGTTAATGTTTGTTTTTAAAGCATTGCATGATCGAGCTCTTGAGTATATAAAGGACATGTTACTCCCAACGTCACTTAGCTCCTCTCATAACATGCTCTTAACCATCCCACGGTCTCGCTTGAGGCATAGTGGAGATCGTGCCTTTTCTGTTGCGGCTCCTGCACTTTGGAATGTGTTGCCATTATCTTTAAAATCCTCGTCAAGCATGGATACATTTAAAAAAGACTTGAAGTCTTATTTATTTTATCAAGGATTTGCCGTTTGATTAGGTCTGAAAACTGTGAGTGATTTGGTGTTTGATTTTCTTGGTGTCATGTTTTGATGTTATGTTATGTTTCTATGTATTTTAGAGTTATTTATCCTTATGGACAGCACTCTGGTCCATAATGGTTTTGAAAGTGCTTTATAAATAAAAGTTGAGTTGAGTTGAGTTGGAGTGTTGCTATTTTGAGGCAACTGAAATAGACTGCGCCATTGACCGACAAAAATCTGGTCTAAAGTCAATGGTGCAGTATTTTTTTGTATAATATGTGTGTCCCAAAACACACCCATTACTCATTAAGAGAATAGGGACAACCCTTTTAGACCATGCGCCGGGAGCGCGACCATTTCTCCAGTCGTGTATTTGCGTCATGCGCTTTAGACCATGTGCTTATATCCTTAAAATATGGCCCGAATTAGTTGATTTAACAAAGAAAAAAAGAAGTTGTTAACAAATCATGAAAATAGTGTTTTACAGTGTAATATAAAAATATAAAAATAATAATAATACTAATCACACATCTTTTTTACCTAATCAAATAATTTATGTTGGCAAAAGAATCTGCACTGTAAAGAAAAACAAAGTATTAAAAATGGTAATGCATAAAAGCAAAAAATTTCAACTCAGCATGCTCTTTATCACATCCCTTTGTATTAATATTTGTTGAAAAGAAATTATTTAAAAAAGAAAAACACTTTTTACATACACATTCAAGTTTTCTGCACATTTTTTAAATTGAATTGTAGCTTTGCAACTGAATTTTTGCATTCTGACAAAAAGTACTGTAAGTTCATGAAATGTCACCTTACACTTTAAACATTATGTATAAAAACGCAATAATACATTTCCCCTCAAAAGTGTTCTTACATTTCTTACAAAAATTCTACTTACATTGGTCCTCAGATTTTGTACTCATCATGGTGCACTTATAGTCCTAATGTCCAAAAAGGCCTTCTGAATGAACTCAAATATATTTGAGTTCATTCAGAAGGTCTTTATATATAATATATATATATATATATATATATATATATATATATATATATATATATATATAAACTCTTTATTGTTCTCCAAGTTTAGTGAATACAACAAGCCAAAACGGACAATGAATACATCTGTAAAGTCTCCCACATTTTCCATCAACCTCCTCTTGCAGGACAATGAGAACATTGAACATACTGGAGAGCAATCTCAAGAATTCTCCTTTTCATTTGACTTGACACCCCCATGCCTCTGTAATCCATAAAAAGCATAAAATAACAGTATTAATACTGAGTCTGTAAAGAATAAACCAAGAATACTGAATTGTATTCTGCCCTCTCTTTATAGGAAAAAGTTCCACTTTTTAATTCTCTCTGAAAATGTTTTTGTCTCAGTGGTTTCAGATCTTCATATTCAAAAAACAATATCAAGCAAGGCTATAGCCATCAATTTCAAGTAAATTGTAAATAGTTTTGGATTTATAAATAGGAAACTGTAAATATCTAAGTGGACTTAGCTGCCCCAGCCAGCACAGCCATGTGGGGCCCACATGGGTTTGACCTGGGCTATCTAACTGGGACCCAGACAGTTTTGTCCTCGGTTTCCATGGTGGCCCTACATGGGTTTGCCCAGATGAAATGAACCCTGCTCAGTGTGCACACTACAGGCTGTTAAATGTAACACTGATCAGTGTTGGTGTTAATGAGATAATTAAGTGATTGAATCATGATTGAGCATTATTGATGAACACCTGCTGTTAACAAGCAGAATCACTGAAGGAAAGAGAAACAAGAACTACTTCCAGCCACAGCATTAGATGAAATCAACTGAAGATAAAATACACTAAATCTCTCAGGATCTGATTAAACAACTCCACAAACAGCATTACCAGCTTCACTTATTACTAACCAGGTTGACTTTATTTCTGGTAGACGTCTAAATAAGTTCTTATTGAGATTTAACAGAGGTTAAGATGTTGATGATTTATTGAAAATAATAGTTTGGTTTGATGTCACCATTATGGTGAACAGCGTTTGCTTTAGTTGGGATCTTGACTTTTTAACATTAGGTTTACTCTGCTAAGTTGTATCTGATTGTTATGTTAAGAACAGCAAGAGAAAATGCATTCAGGTGCTATAAGCTGATTGATGATAAAAGTTTATTCATCATGCACTGTAAAAAATCAAACATAGATTTAATTTATATTTAATTAATTAAAATGCGGCAACAAATTACAAGCAATATTATTAATTAAATTTAACAAATTAGAATTGATTAATAATTAATCAAGTTAATTCCTTAAATGTTAACCATTTAAAATTAGTAAAATTTACAAAATATATGTTATTGCCAACATTGAAGACACCTGATGTTAACAAGCAGAATCACTGAAGGAGAAAACCATAATTAAAGTCACCATTATGGAGATGAGTGTGTGTTTTAGTTGGGCTCTTGACCCTTAAATTAATAACTTAAAGTTTAGTTTGGCTGCTGTACATGAATTATAACAGCCAGATGAACAAACGGTGATCTGATGTGTTGGTAGTGTTTTAATATAATCATTATTTCACATTCATTTGACCTGAATCACTGAACTCAAATGGAGTCCAGTTTATGAGTTAAATTATTTTTATTAACTATAGAAATTCGGGCATTTAACACTGTAGTATTTTTAACTTTTACAAGATAATCCAAATAATTTCTAAAAAGTTTCTCTTGTACAAAAAAAACAAAAAACACGGACATCATGAATCAGCCTGTGAATCTCAACAATGGTGACATTTATAAAGCATGTTGCAGTGCATTCTGGGTTGCACCAATCAAAACTCATTCATAGCTCCCATCATGCATTGCTGCATGAATAAATAATGAGCTTATGATCAGAGGTTGTCACCATTGCTGAGATTCATGCGCTAAATATTAATGTCTGTGTGCGCCAAAAAAAAAAAACACATATATTTTTTATTAGATCAACGTTTCTATTTGTTCTTCTGGCTGTTATAACTCATGTACAGCAACCAAACAAAACTTAAAGTTAATAATTTAAGGGTCAAGAGCCCAACTAAAACACACACTCATCTCCATAATGGTGACTTTAATTATGGTTTTCTCCTTCAGTGATTCTGCTTGTTAACATCAGGTGTCTTCAATGTTGGCAATAACATACATTTTATAATTTTTACTCATTTTAAATGGTTAACATTTAAGGAATTAATTTGATTAATTATTACTCAATTCTAATTTGTTAAATTTAATTAATAATATTGCTTGTAATCTGTTGCCTCATTTGTATTAATTAGATATAAATAAAATCTATGTTTTCATTTTTACAGTGTGTAATGGTTTAACTCACTAAAATTCTGAGTTTTTTATGGGTGATATGTTTTTTATGTTTTTTTTTTCTTGTTGTGATTATACAGCAAGAATTTCAATATATTTTTATCAGAACATCAAATGATTCTTAAAACACCATTTACACAGTTTGGACTTATGCTATTTTTACTCCCACACAGACATCAAGAATCAGCATATGAATCTCAACAATGGTGACATGCTTCATGGTGCAATGCATTCTTGGACCATGGATAAGTTTCGTATGATGCACCCAGAATGCATTGTACCATGAAGCATATCGTAAGTTATGACTATAACTATGGATCTATGAGACCGAATGATGACCGTCACCACGGTCTTACCTTGAATGACGCCATTCTGCTAGCTCTCCTCGAGACCTAATGTAAACAATGTCAGATGACTGACCCCAAGTGGTTGGTTCGCTATAAAACATCCGGATGAACCGAACACTTCCTCTTGCCTGGAACGCCTCAGTTCATCCCGAGTGACAAGAAATGGTGACGGTCATCATTCGGTCTCATAGATCCATAGTTATAGTCATAACTTACGATCTATTTCGACCTCACTCAGACCGTCACCACGGTCTTACCTTGGATGACTAGTGCCATCAAGGTCACGAGGGAATGTAAGCCTCTCCTTCTTCACATCCCTGCTTAGCGGCCGAGAGCAGAATTGTGGACCCAAGCGTAACTGGGTCCGCCACATTGACCCTGTAATACCGGGCAAAGGTACAAGGTGAGCTCCATGATGCCGCTGCACATATGTCCGTTAGTGCCACCCCTTTCAGTGCTGCCCAGGATGTGGCCAGACTCCTGGTAGAATGAGCTACCAGGTTCCCTGGGACTGGTAAGCTCTGACTGGAGTATGTGTGTGCAATAGTGTCTACTATCCAATGTGATAGGCGCTGTTTCGAGGCTGGTTTTCCGACACTTTTCTTATCAAAACACAAAAACAACTGAGTGTGTAAATGTCGTAACGACTGTGTCCGCTCAATGTATGTGCGAAGTGCTCGAACTGGACATAAGGTAGCAAGATCAAGTTCTGTAGAAGAGAGATCAGGATCAGGTTGAAACGCTGCAAGTTCGATTACTTGATTGATCGTGCAAGTATTAAGAACTTTAGGCAGGAAAGCCGGGTTCGGCCAAAGAGAGACCCCTGAATAGTTTGCTTTCCATCTCAGACAGTCTTTATCTACTGTTAAAGAATGTAACTCACCCACTCTCTTTGCTGAACAGATAGCAAGAAGGAACACTGTTTTCCACGTCAGTGATTTAAGATCCGCTTGGGCCAATGGTTCAAATGGGGCTCTAGTCAATGACTGTAGAACCATGGGAAGATCCCAGGATGGTGATCTCAGCCTTTTCTCTGGATAGAGGCGACGTGCACCTTTGAGAAATTGAGTAACCAACATGTGTTTACCAACTGATAAACCTTCCACAATACTGTGGAAATGAGAAATAGCTGCCACATAAACTCTTATTGTGTTGACTTTTCTTCCTGAGTCTAGAAGTGACTGAAGAAAGCATAAAATAGAATCAAGACCACAATTTGTAGGGTCTAAATTTTTGTCCTGACACCAGTTAGAGAACACACGCCACTTGCTCGAGTAGTTATCCCAAGTGGAAGGCGCTTTAGCATTGTTTATGGTTTTCCTTACTGCCTCCTCTAGCTGATAAGAGAGGGGCTCAGTAGGGGCCAAACCCAGAGTTGTAACGTGGCTGGGCTCGGGTGCCAGATCTGTCCCTCCACTTGAGAGAGAAGGTCTGCTCTGATTGGTAGTGGCCACGGATGGCCCTGTACCAGACGTAGGAGAAGTGGGAACCAATGTCTCTTTGGCCATTTCGGGGCAATCAGTAAGATCCTGCAATGTCCCAGATCCACCCGTTTGAGCACATGAGGAATCAATGGTAGGGGAGGAAAAGCGTACAATAAACCTCCCGGCCACTCGTGAGACAGTGCATCCAGTCCCAAAGGCCCCCCTTGGCCGCTCAGAGAGAACCACATCTTGCAATGGGTTGTCTCGGCTGATGCAAACAGGTCGGTGTGGGCTCTTCCAAAACGGGTCCAAATCAGATGCACCACCTCCGGGTGTAATCGCCATTCCCCCGGGAGAGGTCCAGTTCGGGAGAGGAGATCGGCCGCCCGGTTCACTTCTCCGGGTATGTAGACTGCCCTGAGAGAGGCAAGTCTCGGGTGGGCCCAAAACAGAAGTCTCCTGGTTTCCTGGAGGCAGCGCAATGACCTGGTGCCTCCTTGGTGATTGATGTAATAAACTGCCGACATATTGTCTGTTCTTACAAGGACATGCTTGTCCTGTAGGAACGGAATCAAGTGTCTCAAAGACAGATAGATTGCTCTGAGCTCCAGCACATTGATGTGTTCCATGGTCCAGGGGAACATCCATGAGCCTCTGACTGATCTTCCTTGCCAGACAGCCCCCCATCCTGTCAGAGAAGCATCGGTTGTCACCACCATTCTCCTCGCTGGTATATTCCCCAGCGGATCACCTTGATTCAACCTGCTGCTCCTTATCCAAGGACGCAGAGCCTGAACACATTTCTGCGTGACCTTCAACTTCACTCGCCTGTGTAATTTGGGGTGGAGTTGAAATTTGTTGATCCACCATTGCAGTGGTCGTGCTTTGAGCAATCCCAGAGGCACTACCTTTATTGCTGCCGATATCATCCCCAGTAATCTTTGGAATTGTGCCAACTCCATCCGCTTGCCTAAGCGGAAGGATTGTGCCAGGGCAGATAACCTTGCTACCCTCTGTGGAGATAGAGATGCTGTCATTGTTAAGGTGTTCAAAACTAACCCGACAAATACGGTTTCTTGCCGTGGTTCGACATTGCTCTTTTCGTGATTCATGCGGAACCCAAGCTCTTGTATATGGTTGATAACAGCCTCTGTATCTCTTAAAACCTGGTGACGGCTTGGTGCACAGATCAACCAGTCGTCCAGGTATGGGAGGATCTTTATACCCACAGCCTGAAGAGGGTAAAGAGCGGCTGACACCACCCTGGTAAATACACGGGGAGAGAGGGAAAGGCCAAATGGAAGGACCTCGAATTGATATGCTTGGCCTTGAAAAGCAAAGCGAAGGAACTTCCTGTGATCTGGATGAATGGGCACATGAAAGTATGCATCTTTGAGGTCTAGTGTTGTAAACCACTCGTTTGGCTCTATAACCTCCAAGATTTGGGCGGTGGTCAGCATCTTGAATGGCAACACTTTTATGTATGCATTCAGACGTCTTAGGTCTAAGATGGGTCGGAGACCACCATCTTTTTTGGGCACAAGGAAATAGTTCGAATAAAACCCAGTGTGCTGTTCGTTGGGTTGTAGCTGAGTAATTGCCTTCTTCCCAAGAAGGGTTGCGATTTCTTTGGATAAAATGTTTGCCTGGACTGAGTCTTTGACCACAGTTAAGTGAATCCCTGAAAACGAAGGCGGTCGCCGCCGGAACTGGATTCTGTATCCGCTTTTTATCGTAGCGAGTACCCAACGATCTGAGATTTTTCTCTCCCAGCTGTCCAGGCATAGCTGGGAGGAGATTCCGGCGGCTCTTCCAGGATTGCTACGCAGTTCCCCCCATAGGGGCCTGAGCCCCTGGGGTTTCGCTTCTTTTGTGGTGCATTTCTAACTGATGTACGAGACCGAGCCATTTGTGAATGCTGTGGTACTTGTCTGGCACTTTGGCTGTTATCAAACCTCTGAGGATGGGTATTTTGTCTTCTGTTGAACTCCCATGATCCTGGCCGACTAAAATAGGGATGATGAGGGGGCTGATAGCCTCGATATGACTGTCTAGTTGCCTTAGCGGGACCAAACGTGCGTTGCACTGATTCTCTTCTACGCCGCGCTTGCTCCGCTCTATCGAGTGTCGTTTGAGAGTCTGGATGAAACACACGGCCTGGTGTGACGGGCATGTAGGTCAGTTCCTTCCTGATAGTATCAGGTAGGGAGGTCTGTGCCAACCAAATCTGTCTACGAGAAAGGATTGCAGACGACATAGAAGCCCCAATGTCTCTAGTAAGCTGGGCGTGCGTAACCAGGGCTGCATCAACCAAACCCATAACGTCCTGATCCTCCGGATTTATAAGTTTCCGTAAAGAAGCCAGAATTATGGCTAAGGCATTACCAGATCGGGCTGCACGTGTGGCTGAGTTGTAGGTTCGACACACTAGGTTATCGGTCTTCTCACATTCTTTCCGGGGACAGCGTGGGTCATCAGTCACCCGGTCTAGACCCAAAGGCGTTAAAGATGCCATTTCACGCTCCACCGCTGGCATACCTCCCATGCCTGTTTCTGCAGCATATTGTATATTAGCAAAACGTCTGCAACCAGCATTGAACTGGGGTGCAGCTTTGGGGTGATTCCAAGCTTTGCTTAGCATTTGTGAATAGTCCTCAGAAACAGGAATCGAAACAGATGGTTGAGACTGGGAGACCCCAGTCCACACTCCTTGCACCACTGGTGTCGTTGATGCCTCAGCCTGGGTTTCCAAACCTAAAATTCTTGCAGCGCTAAGAATTCTGTTAAGAATGTCAGGTTGTGTACTGTCTCTATCAATAATAGAAGATCTGGACTCATCTCCTTGATCTTCCTCACTCACATCCTGATCATTACTACCAAAAAGAGAGTCATGAGCATGGAGAGAAATAGTGTCAGGAATGTTACCTCTTCCTCCCTGATTTGGAGGGATATCGTCCTCAGAGACAACAGATGGAGCTGCATGTTGTTGTCCAACTAACCCCCTATCGTGGGGCCTAAAACCATCCATTTTCCCAGCCAAATCCCGTAAAGTTGCTAGAATTTGCATCTGGGTGTCAGCTTGAGGGTCTGAAGCCCTTGACCTTCTTCCATCAGAACAGCTAGGTCCATCATGGACTTCAACAGGAGAATGTTCCCTTCTCCGTTTAAGGGAGCGTGCACCGACCACTGATCCTGATGCACCTCTATCATGAGCTGCCCGTTCAAAAAGGCTAGCTCTTTGCACTCTCTCTTGTAGGGAGAACTCAGCTGCGGCAGGGCATGGTTTTTCAATGTCCTCCAGTAAATGGGCCATACCCAGACATGATGGACACTCCCGATGTCCATCCCGAGGATGCATGGTAGCATGACAATAATGGCACAGAGGTTGACTCATGACTGTAGGACAGCTGCGTACAGTTGTAGCTCGGATAACTCACAAAAATATGAATACTCTACTCCTGCGCACAGGAGTTTTGCCAAATTATATGTAAATGTGTGTATACACAATCAAAATAATATATATACTTAATTTCACTGAGCCGCTGCGAACAATGGAGTCAGTGTGATAATTAAATTTCTTTTTTTTTTTCAAGGTTTTTTTATTTTATTTTATTTTATTAACACCTATCTATGCGCGTACGCACAGATCAAGACAGGTGACAGAGTCCGCTCAGCTGCGAACAGCAGATCAGCGGGTAAACAAATAAACCTCCTTTCAACTGATGTGAATAATTGAGCAAATAAATAAATAAATTACTCACCACCTCCGTACGCTTCTTAAGCGTCGGAATACAAGCGTCGGAATACAATTCCTACAAAACAAATATTAACATGAATCAAATTCGTAAATTTGTAAATAATACCAACCACTCACCTGAAATATAGAAGAAAAAGGGAAAAAAATGTTTTACCGCAATCCTCAGGGGCACCAGGCGCCTGCACTACAGTGACGGATTGAATGGGTAAAGCTTTCCAAATAACAGCGTATTGTATACACGCGGATTTTCTCCAAACCGGTCTCTAAAGAGGCGAGAAAGGCAAAGAGGAAGTGTTCGGTTCATCCGGATGTTTTATAGCGAACCAACCACTTGGGGTCAGTCATCTGACATTGTTTACATTAGGTCTCGAGGAGAGCTAGCAGAATGGCGTCATTCAAGGTAAGACCGTGGTGACGGTCTGAGTGAGGTCGAAATAGATCACCATTGTTGAGATTCATATGCTGATTCTTGATGTCTGTGTGGAAGTAAAAACCGCTCAAATCCAAAATGCGTAAATGGTGTTTTGAGAATCATTTGATGTTCTGATAAAAATGTGCTGGAATTTTTGCTGTAAAATCACAACAAAATGAATAACATATCACCTGAACAAAACTCACGCACAAAATCAGTGTGTTAAACCACTTCATGATGATTATATTTGTATCATCAATCGGCTTATAGCATCTGATTGCTTTTTCTCTTGCTTTTCTCAACATAACAATCAGATACAACTGAGCAGAGAAAAACTAATGATAATAAGTCAGAACTCAACTAAAGCAAACGCTGATCACCATAATGGTGGTATCAAAGCAAACTATTATTTTCAATAAATCATCAACATCTTAACCTTTTGTAGACGTCTGACAGAAATTAAGTCAACCTGGTTAGTAATAAGTGAAGCTGGTAATGCTGTTTGTGGAGTTGTTTAATCAGATCTTGAGGGATTTAGTGTATTTTATCTTCAGTGGATTTCATCTAAGGCTGTGGCTGGAAGTAGTTGTGTTTATCTTTCCTTCAGTGATTCTGCTTGTTAACAGCAGGTGTTCATCACTAATGCTCAATCATTATTTAATCAATTAATTATCTCATTAACTCCAACACTGATCAGTGTTACATTTAACAGCCTGTAGTGTGCACACTGAGCAGTGTTCATTTCATCTGGGCAAACCCAAGTGGGGCCACCATGGAAACCGAGGACAAAACTGTCTGGGTCCCATTTAGATAGCCCAGGTCAAACCCATGTGGGCCCCACATGGCTGTGTTGGCTGGGGCTGCTTTCTCTGTATTTCTCAGTGTTTATTTAAGCACAACATTGTTGTGTGAATAGTGTTGACTACTATTTTGAAAAGTGTTGTGTAATAACGTAATGTGGAGAACGAAAGTGAAGAGTAAACAAGATGGATGAAGTTCACTATCTCTTGTCTGATGTGTTTCTCTGTTTCCTAACTCCTGACAGATACCATACAAACTACAATATTCAGTGTGTTAATAGATAATATGACATTGAGCTGCTCATTGGTTGTAATACAGAACCGTCTGTAAACATAAAAAAGTTAGAATATGTCAAATCAAGTCACCTTTTATATTGTGTTTTTTTTTACAATACGGTGATAACAGAAAAATAGGGGGAGTGGGGTTGGGGCAGTTCTTCTCTAGCCAATGAACGAACAATGTATGATTATGATTCATGCCACATAGGTCAGAAGTCAGATTGGAACATTCAGAATTTTAAATAACAATGATCTTGCTATGTAATATGAGTAAAACAGCTTGAGTTACCGCACCAGTTACAGCTCGAAATGATCCTTATGTACACAAATGATTAACTGACTATGAGTTTCTGTCACGTCTGACCAGCAGGTGGCATCAGCAACATTGCTGAGCATCATGTAAATTCCAGTCAGAACATCAAGTGAAAATGAGAGATGGTCCTCACTGCAGAACACAATATCCAGGGGGCGGAGTTGGATCCAGATCCAACTCCTCCCACTATATATACTTCACCCCGCCAGAAAGCAGACGTTCCTGCTGCGCTATCCGGCGCCAGAGGTGGAAAGTCCAGGGGTCAGAAAGTAAAAGTCCTGCCATATGTTTATTCCACCCATGAACTCAGTCAACTGATTTCACTAATTAGATCTCCTGGCTGAAAAACTGCACTAAAATTTTTTTTTATGTCTAAACATAAGATTAATGTATTTGAATTGCATAACAAATTTCCATCCATTTGGATTACATAGTTTTAACATAAACAAATTAATAATCTGAATGTGATTCATATTTTTAAGTCATATATAAATGAAACAGATAAGTTTTATGTAATTGTATTAATAAACTGAATGTGATTCATATTTGTCAGTCATATGTAAATGAAATGGATAAGATTTATGTAATCGTATTCAGAAAAACGCCCATGTTAAATTATCACTGCTCAGTGTTCATATGTGTGCACACTACAGAGTTAAAGTACCATTGAGTCAGTGTTGAAGTTAATGAGATAATTAAGAGGTGATTGAGCATTAAATATGAACACCTGATGTTAACAAGCAGAATCACTGAAGAACAGAGAAACACAAGAACTTCCACTGACTTCAGACACAGGCCTTAGATGAAATCAACTAAAAATAAAAGAAGACATTAAATATGTGAAGATCTCAGCAGAGGAGGATTAAACAACTCCACAAACAGCATTACCAGCTTCACTTATTACTAACCAGATTTACTTTATTTAATATCCGATTTAATTAAATCATATTTTGTATTTTAATGTCACCATAATGGTGGATAGTATTTGCTTTAGTTGGGCTCTTGACCCTTAACTCTTTAATATTAAATATTCTTTGGCTGTTATAATTTTGTGTTTGTAAACCACATTTGATGTAGCAAAAAAGCCATGAGAAAGTGAGATCAGGTGATGTTGGCTTTTAAATGGTGATGATATCATCATGCAATTGTCTGGCTCCCTGATCTTATTATCCGCCTAATGTTTTGATTATATTGGAGTTGTGTTTTTAATGTTGTTTTATTCATAATAATTTAATTCTACAGCATATCTAGAAGTGTTATTTGTAAAATAATATCCATGTTTTTTAAAAATATTTATTTAGTGAACAAAAACTTTAATCTATGGCATTACTTAGATGCACACAGACATCAAGAAACAGCGTATGAATCTCAACAATGGTGACAATCAAACAAAATATCCAGATAATCAGTGCATGCTGGGAGATATGGGTTAGTTTTGATTGGTGGTACCCAGCATGCACTGCAGCATTTAGCATTTCATTAATTGTTACCATTGTTGAGAATCATACACTGATTCTTGATGTCTAAGTAACATCTTAGCAGAAGAAGATTACTGTATTACATGTTTTTAAAACCATTTATATTAATTAATTAACAGCATTGCACTGATGTTGTAAAATCAAATGACTTTTACTCTTGAAAAAATATTTAATACAACAATCTATGACCAAAAGTATTAGACATTGACTGAGGTCAGGGATTCAGACAATTACGTAACGACGACTTGGTATTACACCACTAAACAGCTAACATCACCTGTTCTCACTTTCTCATGGCTTTTTTTGCTACAAAAAATGTGCCTTACCAACACACAAATATAACAGCCAAAAGAACATAGTATATTTAAGTGTTAAGGGTCAAGAGCCCAACTAAACCAAATGCTATCCACCATCATGGTGACTTTAAAATACAAAATATGATTTCATTAAACAGATATTAAATAAAGTCAGTCTGGTTAGTAATAAGTGAAGCTGGTAATGCTGTTTGTGGAGTTGTTTAATCCTCCTCTGCTGAGAACTTGAGAGATTTAATGTCTTCTTTTATCTATAGTTGATTTCATCTAAGGCTGTGGCTGAAGTCAGTGGAAGTTCTTGTGTTTCTCTGTTCTTCAGTGATTCTGCTTGTTAACAGCAGGTGTTCATATTTAATGCTCAATCACCTCTTAATTATCTCATTAACTTCAACACTGATTCAATGGTACTTTAACTCTGTAGTGTGCACACATATGAACACTGGGCAGTGCTAATTTAACATGGGCGTTTTTCTGTATACGATTACATAAATCTTATCCATTTCATTTACATATGACTGACAAATATGAATCACATTCAGTTTATTAATACAATTACATAAATCTTATCTGTTTCATTTATATATGAATTAAAAATATGAATCACATTCAGATTATTAATTTGTTTATGTTAAAACTATGTAATCCAAATGGATAGAAATTTGTTATGCAATTCAAATACATAAATCTTATGTTTAGACATAAAAACAAATTTTGAGTGCAGTTTTTCATCCAGGAGATAGAACTAATTAGTGAAATCAGCTGACTGAGTTCATGGGTGGAATAAACATATGGCAGGACTTTTACTTTCTGACCCCTGGACTTTCCACCTCTGTCCGGCGCCTATATCCTTTCTATTATTGAATTGAGGACCTTGGCCTCGATTGGTCTCTGCCCGAGGAACCCGCGCCCAGCAGGCTGGATGGCTGTTTCCTGCCCGGGCGAGGCTCGACGCCTCACACGAGGTCCGCTCCCTTCCTGCCGGAACTCCATGAGGAGCTAGCAAAAAGCTGAAAGGCACCATTTTCTGCTAGGCTGTGGCCTACTGTCCCTTCGACGCTATCCCACGTGGACGGCACGAAAGACAAGGACTACCTCTCCATTCCTCCCGTCGAGGAACCGGTTCATCAGGCCAACCTTCTCCGCACTATGGACGAGGCGGGTCCGAATCCTGAGAGCTTTACGGACCTTAGAAGCGCTACGGACTTAGTTCTACAAACCACAGACACAAACACACAGGCTAGAGCGCCCTCTACTAGACAGCTCTATGCCTCCAAGTGGTTAGTGTTTTCCAGCTGGTGCTTGGGTCAAATCATAGACCCACAACGCTGTAGCTATCCACGGTCCTGGACGCTGTGAAGGGCGGCCCCTTCGAACCACTTCAGTCCGTGGATTTGCGGTATCTTTCATTTAAGACTGCATTAAATGTTGGAAATTAAGAGGAGTGATGTTGGAGTTTTTGTGGTTTTCATTGAGCAGAAGAGTGACGCTTGTGGTTTTGTTGTGTTTGGCTTTAAATGGTAAAAAAATGGTAAATGGACTGCATTTATATAGCGCTTTCACAGACCCAATGGCCACCAAAGCGCTTTACATATTGCCTCACATTCACCCATTCATACACCGACGGCGGTGTCAGCCATGCAAGGCGCCATCCAGCTCGTCGGGAGCAGCTGGGGTTAGGTGTCTTGCTCATGGACACCTCGACAAAAAAATCTAGACTAAAAACACATCTCTTCGGCCTAGCATACACACACTCAAAAAAAAAATTATGTCTAAAAATAAGATTTATGTATTTGTATTGCATAACAAAATTCCATCCATTTGGATTACATAGTTTTAACATAAACCAATTAATAATCTGAATGTGATTCATATTTTTAAGTCATATATAAATGAAACAGATAAGATTTATGTAATTGTATTAATAAACTGAATGTGATTCATATTTGTCAGTCATATGTAAATTAAATGGATAAGATTTATGTAATCGTATACAGAAAAACGCCCATGTTAAATTAGCACTGCTCAGTGTTCATATGTGTGCACACTACAGAGTTAAAGTACCATTGATGCAGGGTTGAAGTTAATGAGATGTAACGTAAATGACTCGGACTCTGGGTCCATGCGAATTAGCTCAATAGGGAATTTTGGGAAATATTAATAATCATAACTCATGGTCATAATTCATAAATCGCATATACATTTACTTTATCAATTTTCGGTATTTACCTCTTAACTGGCCGGTTCTCGTTTATCAAATCAGTCACAAGTGTACATATGTAAGATAGCTTATCACAGATCAGCAAAAGGGTATTACCGTGTTTACAAACTCCACGAAAGTTTATCTTCTGGCCACGAACATAAAACTTTCTGAGTTTATGAATTAAAACTAGGCTACTCAAAGTAGTCTAATATCGAGCGTGTAGCTTAATTAGATCTTTGGCATTTCAGTGACTTCATAAAATGGGTTTTTCAAACACAGAGACAGTCAAAGTATGAATGGGTTTTAATAAATGTCAAAACTAGAGATTACATGAGCTACAACTATAAACGTACGTAAAAATGCAAACAATAAAACAAACAAACATTTAAACAAACAAGAATATAAGAAATAGCTTGATCGGAGTGAATGAAATGAAAGGGAGAAAATAAGAAGAGAGAAAGAGCTGGTAATAATTACAGACAGAAACCTCATTTCAAGAGACACCTGGACTCAGCTTCAGAGCGGTCAATACTTGCGAGTTTTGTTCTCTGTTCGGTGTATGCTGAGAGGCAGGGAGCGCGGACGGTGTCCTGTTTCTGCTGCGTCTTCCGGTGTCGCGGGAAACTTAAAAGGCTCACTGAATGTAACGTTTACCGGAAAATAAGATTCATCTCCCGTGAAGGAAGAGGCAAATAACTTAGTTGCATAGAACGGCAGCTACGACTCGAACATGTGGTGTCCGAGGGAGATGGCCGGAGGTGAGCAGCGCGCGTAAGAGCGCGTAAGAGGTTTTTCTTCAAGAGCTGGAGAGTTGGAAAAGTTGGATAGCCAAAAGTCAAAAGTCAGGGAAAGAGAATAGCTTTTAAAGACATATGTTTACGCCTTCTTTTTGGGACAACAGCAAATAGGATCTTCTGATCTGGAGCGGGAAAGATGTTTCTTTGTTCCGTGAAGAAACACCCACTTTGACTATGTCATGTGAGATATCAAGTTTTAACATTCATATCTAGAAATAGGGTATTTCCTAGAATAAATACATATTCTTGTACTTTGCAGTCAAGATTCGACTCCGACATGTTTTTCCCATTACAATGACACCTCGAATGACGTTTTTTTGGATGAAAGAAATACAGGGTTACCTAATTTCCTCATACTCACTAGCATAGTGATATTGATTAACCTAACAACGTTGCATAGATACCTCAGACATTATCTTGACCAATTATAGACATAAAAATCTATCAACAACATTGCTATTGGATCATATGTGGACATTTCAGTTTCAGAGTCCATGAGTGTGTGTGTGTAACAGTCAATGTCCTTAAGGCATCACGTGATCTTGGTGTTGAGTCATTCAAAGTTCGGACCTCGTGACGAACCTTTGGGGAGTCAGTAATCATATCAGTGGACAATGCCGGTTTGTGTCCTGAATAGCGCTTTTGTGGGTCACTTTTGACGCAAAACAGGGTAATCTTTGAAAACTTAAAGAACAGGGCTGTGTTCTGGGTGTTATTCATTAACTTAATCAAGTGGTCAATATCCTGTGCTTAAAGTCCCAGGGGTCTTCTTAGTCTCTGGCAAGAATGTGTACATTGTTCAGATAAACGAATCATGCATTCGGCTCCCATACGCTACAGTCCCCCTTTTCGTCAGATGAAGTTCCGGTGTGGACATCATCGGACGACACTCCTCACAATGGTCGGATGGCAAGCGAATCATGATTGTTGTTTGCAGGTGGTCATTGGGGCTGAGTATTCAGCTCGATGAGGTGCGGTGTGGTCGATGGTGTGGGACCCCCTTTCCGGGGATTCCGAGTGAAATCTCCCGACACAGCGTTCGTGAGCTTGACTGTGGATGTTTGCATCTCGTTGAGTCTGTTACATGGTGAAGGCCAAGACGAGTGTCGGTGCGTGGTCGGTGACCTTGGAAAGATACAACAGTATCAGCTGCGGTCCAGGTTTGGACACAGGTGAGTGGTATTCAGTCTTGGAGGGTTGTGTTGACAGAAGCAATGTTCGTGAGTTGGGACCCCCTTTTCTCAAACCAGAGATCTCCTACTGGATCTAAGGTGACGTTGTAGTTCTTAAAGGATGGGAGTTCCAGTGCTGTCTGGTACTCTTTGCTCGGAAGATGGTACCATGACAGGTTACCGAGGTGTGAGATGGCACCTGTCGGTACTTGCGTCGGCATGCTCTGGCTGAGCAGGTTGACACGGCTGGTTGTATCATGCTGTTCGTGAGTGACAGTGGCTGTGTGCGCAGGTGTGTTAGCCAGCCATCGTTCACCCACAATCTTTGCTTGTGTTTCTGTGACTTGTGTGCGAGGCTTAACTTCAGCAGGGCAGCGTGTGTGGCTGACCAGGGGTTGCAACTCGCAGATTCCTTCAGTGTCGTCTCTGAGGAAGGGCTTGCTAGGGCAGAGATAGTGAATGTCTTTGGTCAAGGTGCACCCGTGCAGGTTTGGGGCCGGGGTACAGCAGGGTGTCGCTGTCGTGGTAGGCCACCACGCCTGGAGTGCATATCTTGAACTGGGTCCTGCTTTTCCAGGACCCGATGTTGACAATGTCTTTGAGCCTGTAGGCTCGGTTTGACTCGATGATGGGTAGGTTTAGGAGAAAACCCACTTCTCTCTGCTCGGGGTTGACGTGAAGTGGGGGTGGCGCAACCCAGAGAGTAAGCAAGGTGTGTTTGTAGAGGGTCAGCTGGCGTGGTGATGCTGGAAGCCAGCACAGTTCGCACAAGGCTTAAGAGTTTCAGGTACGGTGGGATTACACCTGTGGCTAGGCTGTCATTGGAGGAGCTGACCTCCCACAGCATGTCTGTCGTTAGCGCTGTAATCAGCGAAGTCTGGGCAAAGTCTTTCTGGAAGATATTAAACAGCGGTTTCATGGAGTTCACAGTCTGGTTCGCTGCGTTGACACTGGACATACCAATGTTAAACAGAGTTCTGGCGGCAGCTACGGCTCCGAGCAACGCTCCCAGGAACCGTTCGGATCGGTGGTTGGTGCTTAGGAGTCCTGATTGCGTAACAGTCACTTTCTTAAGTTGGTTGAGCATGTGTTCAACCTTGGCCTTGGCATGAGAGAGGGAGTCCTCTGTCCATTGGGCACTTGCCCAGATGTATGGTGCTACGGTGCTGGGGTAGTGTGCTCTGTAGACCGGGCGGGGCTGGATGCGTCGACCATGCACTCGCTGAGTGTAGGTTCCGCAGTCGGTGATCAGGAGTCTCAGTTGTTCTCTCGGTGGCAGCTGTCCTCTGGATGGCTTACAGCACGGCATGGCGAGCCACAGCGGCAACCTGGTACAGATGACAGGGAGAGAGAGAGAGAAAGGGAAGGAAGAGGCAAACGAGGGTTGTCTTTGGTTGGACGGGGCAGTTCTTTTACTTTGTGGGTGGCAGCTAGGTTTAGCTCGCCTTGGCCCATGTTTTGTCACATCTTTCTGCCAGCCTGTCGCTTGCTTCAATGTCTCGTCAGTGACTCTGGTGCTGTGTTGTGCCGCACATGATGCATCATAGATAAACATTGGCATGACCCCCCTTTTGCAACTGTTCATCACAAGCTTTTGCGCTGTGATGTCAACGGGTGCAGAACACATAATGTTGCGTGCATGCAGCGTGTGTATGTTATGCAGCGGTTTGAGGCACTGGCTGTCAGTGAGCTCAGACGGCGTGCAAGGGTGGCAGGAGGGGTATAAGTGGTGGCAATGCAAAGTCTTTGTTGTGGTGTCAGAAGCCCGCATGTCCGCTATGTTGGGTGTTGCAGACAGCGGAGCTCGCGTAAGCGGCACAGGGTTAGGCAGTGTAGCCTGTAAAAGTCTTATGCATTGTGTAGTCGCTGCAACTGTGAGGGCGGGTGGGTGGGTCGGGTGTGACCACCGCTTTCCGTTTAGTGCGCCAGGCTTGGCGCGGGCATGAGTTTGGTCATGTGGCTGCAGGTCAGTCTTGACCTTGGCGCAGCATTTGTTAAAGTCTTTTGTGGGCTGGAAGGTGCAGGGTAGCGAACTTGAAACTTGACCTGTTGCTAAGTCTGTGTCGTTGTGACTGGCTGTGGGAGTTCCCATGAACTGTGTGACCTGGCAGTCTGGCTCTGTGGAAAGTCTCGTGACCTCTGTGATCTGACAGTCTGGCTCGGGTGGCCTGTGTGACTGGATGGGGAGAGGTTCTGGCACTTGAGCCCAAAGAGTTCGCTTTTTGAAGTCCAGTAAGGGCTCGAAACGATCCAGCAGGTCTTTGCCAATGATGAGTGGATGAGTGTTCATTGGTGAAACGTACACAGGGTGAGTCAGCGACATAAAACCTATTGACAGGTGGATTAGAGTTAGCTGTTCGAGCCGGATGCTATTTTGGCTGTATGAATGCACATTTAGCTCACAAGTGTGGGATTCAAAAGTTCGATTCTGTCTCTTAGCTTCGACTTTGAGTCTTTTGAAAAGTTGAGATGAGATCACAGTGAGGTCTGCTCCTGTGTCTATCAAGGCTTCAAGTTTCACTTCCTTCTCCAAAGTGCAGGCTAGGTAG
>JARPMJ010008813.1:0-31789 GCA_033366665.1 Phoxinus dragarum | reverse complement strand
ACAGGTCTATCTCCGCTCTGCCGAACCTTTTCCACAGCAGACGCACTGTCTGTGTGTGTAGGGACCATTCTCCTGTTGGAACCTTGTTCCGTGAGAGTCTGTCTGGTCCTACGTTCAGGTGACCAGGCACATGGATCGCTCTCAGCGAGCGCAGGTTGTGCTGGGCCCATACCAGTATGCGTTCCGTCATCCTGAAAAGGTTTCGGGATCTCACGCCACCCTGGCGGTTTATATAGGCTACTACCGACGTGTTGTCCGAACGGACCAGGACGTGGTGTCCCTTTATCCGAGGACGGAAACGCCTCAGCGCTAAGTCCACTGCCATCATTTCTAGGCAGTTTATGTGCGGTAGTTTGACTCGTTCCGCCCACTGGCCAAAGAACGGTCTGCCTTCGAGCAGTGCTCCCAGCCTGAGGTGGACGCGTCCGGTGGACACCACCTTCAGGCTCGAGGAAGTCCCCAGGCTTACACCTGACCGGTACCAGTCTGACGCTCTCCATGGTGTCAGGGCTGAAATGCATTCCTGATTGACCTTGAGGCGACAACGACCCGTGAACCCATGCTCGGCGCGGTATGCGCGCTTTTAGCTAGAACTGCAGTGGGCGCATGCGCAGCAGGCCCAACTGTAGAGCTGCCGATGCTGCGGCCATGAGGCCTAGCATTTTCTGAAACCTCCTGAGCGGCACTATATGACCGCTGCGGAAGGATTTCGCCATCCGCAGGGAGTTTCGCCTGCGCTGTGATGACAGCCGAGCTGTCATAGACAGCGAGTTCAGCTCCAGTCCCAAAAAGGAGATCCTTTGACTGGGAAAACAGTGAACTTTTCTCCCAATTGACTCTCAGACCTAAGCACTCGAGGTGATCGAGTATTAGGGTCTTGTGGCGGATGAGTTCTGAAGGTGATTGAGCTAGAATCAGCCAATCGTCCAAATAATTCAGAATTCGAATGCCGCGGAGTCTCAGGGGTGCCAGCGCCGCGTCCATGCACACTGTAAATGTACGAGGTGCTAGAGACAGGCCGAATGGCAGGACTGTGTACTGATATGCCTGGCCCTCGAAGGCGAATCTCAAAAATCGCCTGTGACGTGACGCAATTTGTATGTGAAAATACGCGTTTTTCAGATCTATTGCCATAAACCAGTCTCCTCGGCGAATCTGCGCGAGGATAGCTCTGGTCGTGAGCATTCTGAACTTTCGCTTTGTCAGCGCTTTGTTCAGATGCCTGAGATCTAAAATGGGTCTGAGACCCCCATCTTTTTTCGGTACCAGAAAATATCTGCTGTACAGACCCCCTTCGCTTCTGAGCTTGAGATAAAGGCTCTATGGCCCCTTTGCTCAATAGCTTCGCTATTTCGGCTCGAAGTAGATGTGCTACTTCTGTTTTCACCGTAGTTTCGACTTTCTCCGTGAAACGGGGAGTGGCGTCGATGAAACTGTAGCGAATAGCCTCTTTTTATAGTCTCTAGCACCCATTCTGAGACCCCGGAAGTCTTTCCCATGCATCTGCACGTGTCACTAGGGGTTGAATGTAATCTGGGCCCTGGTCGCGAAGTGGCGGCGACACGAGAGAAACCGTGTGCTGTGACATGGACGCCGTGGCGTGTGAGGCGGGGGGGGCATGTTTAACACAGTATGCATCCCGCGCGCGCTCGGCTCTCTGTGTCGAGAGAGAGCGCGCGGGACGAGTCCCGTAGGGCTCGTTATGTTTGTGAATAAACGTGGGCGCTTGGTGGCGGGCACATTTATAACACCGGGGGACACTGTGTTTGTGTACTGACTGACCGTTCGTTAGTTTCGTTTTTACAGAAACCGCGGAACGTGCAGTGTGTAGTGGTTGTGGGCACTTGGCAGTGGGCACGCTTACTACATGTAAAGCACAATCGATCTGAGTCGATTTTATGTGTGCAAACCCTGTGTTGAACGGGGCTGTGTCTGTGTGAATGAATGGGCACTGGGGTGGGCATTGCAGTTACACACATTACAACCATCGGCCTTGGCCGGGACACCAGAAATTTAAACTCTTTTTTAGATTTATCTGGGTCGCCGTGAAAACGGCGTTTGTGTGCAGGCAAACGGGCTTTACGGCGGTTTGTTGGCTGCTGAGTACACTGGTACAAACACGGAACTTAGGGCTGTACAAGCGGGGATTTTGGGTGGAAGTCCGGCCACAGCGGGACCCGAACACCGTCTTTTTCCTAGCAGGGCTAGGATGGCGCCGAGGGCCTCGGGCTTGAGTGTGATCTTGGGCCGAGGGCGGCGTCCGGCGGAGCGAGACCGTGGTCTCTCTCGGGCCTGTTGCTGCTGGGCCGGTGCGGCGGGCGCGGGGGCGCTGCTGAGTTCGGGCAGGCGGCTGTTTCGGGCGGCCTGTTGCGGAACTGGAGCGCTTTGGCAGGAAATGTCTCATGGCCTGCGAAGTCTTCTGCACCTCAGCGAATCGGTCCGCGAAGTCCTTCACGGAAGATCCGAAGAGGCCAGTCGGTGAAATGGGAGCGTCGAGGAACGCAGAGCGCTCCGACTCCGCCATTTCAGAGAGAGTCAGCCACAAATGTCTCTCGGAAACAGTAGCTGAGGCCATGATCCTCCCAATGGCGTGTGCGGCGGACTTTGTAGCACGAAGAGCTAGGTCTGTGGCGCTACGTAAGTCCGGAACACTGATCGCGCCCGGGCCTTCCTCGTCTAGCTTGCGGAGGAGGTTGGCCTGGTGGATTTGGAGCACCGCCATGGTGTGCAGCGCCGATGCAGCTTGTCCGGCGGCGGCGTACACGCGGCCGTTCAGAGCTGATGACGTGCGGCAAGCTTTGGATGGTAGCACTCCCTTAGCCCGCCGTCCAGCAGAGGGTGGGCAAAGGTGAGTCGCTACGGCCTCCTCGACCGGAGGGAGAGCATGGTAGCCTCTGTCTCGAGGCACCGTCCAAAACGGAGAATGCTGGCGAGGCAGAGGGTACGCACCTCTGGCTGAAAATGGCGCCTTCCACGATTTCGCTACCTCTTCATGAAGCTCAGGAAGAAATGGGGCGTGTCTGGAGGGTGGCGCAGCGCGCTCTCCAGAAAGGAAGCAGCCATCCAGCCGGTTGAGAGCAGGTTGTTCGGGCGTCGACCAATCGAGGCCGAGGCTCGACACGGCCTGTGTGAGCAGACGCATCAGCTCTGCTTCGATGCTGATCTTCCCTCCTCGGCGTTCCGGAACGGCGGGGGGAGGGGGAGGTCCACAGAGCTCGCCCATCCCTCACTCTCCGAAGCGAGAAGCGAACAGCAGTCGTCATCCCCCTCAGATGCGGCTAGCTGGTCGTCGTCCATGACAGACAAAGCGGCGGGCTGCGGCTTTTGTCCGTCGAGAGCGACTCCAGCGAAGCGGAGAGAGGAGGTAGCGGCAGCGGCGGGCGGCGGCGAGCTCCTCGTGGAGGGGGGTTCCGGAACCCGCTGAGCGCGGCGCTTCGTACGGCGCGGCGCTACAGGGGGTGGGTGAGCAGCTTCGGAGAATGATGCAAGGCGAGTCCGCAGAGTCGCGATGGGCATCAAGTCGCAATGATGGCAGCCGCCATCACCGAGAGCGATAGCTGCATGATCCTCGCCCAAGCAGGAAACACACAGCACGTGGTGGTCCCCGTCGATGAGCGCAGCTCGACAGAAGCCGCAGGAAACACGAGACATCTTAAAAAAGACACTCGTTGCTCTTTGTGAGAAAAAGTGTGTGACGCAGTAGGCGAACACACACACAAAACACACACAAAGTGATCAAAGGATATTCCACGCCGAGAAGCGCAGCAGGGAACGGCGGCTGAAGGCGGCGATGACCAGCGGCTTCAGGTAGGGGCTCGTCTGCTGAGGTGCTGTATCAGACGGCTGTGGTGGCTCGAATCCGGTCCTACGATGCGTGTAGCTTCGTGAAGAAAAGAAAATCGGAGTGGAAGCAGCTATGCTTGGTATTTTATAGACCTAGGGCCACGCCTGTTTCGGCGGGAGATGACGCAGAAGGGCGCGAAGCACCCTCATTGGTCAGCGTCTCTGGCCTCGCATAGGCTGTGCTTTTCTGGCGGAGCAGCCAATGGGCGAGCGATATTGCTCCGCCTAGGTTGTATGCTACAGAAAAGCGTTTTACATATTACAAAATTAAGATTAATTTTTAGGCTTCAATCTCGACAAAGAATATCTTTCCCGTAGCGTCGCTATATCGACGCAGTAGGAGAGAACTCTACGTAAGAGAACCTCTTATCTCACTGAAATCTTGACGGATTTACAAACGGTTTGGTTTCGTACAAACGTTATTAACGTGGCTATAATTCTGGATGCTGAAATATATAATATTATAATTATTCATAAGTATGCAGTGTCATAACTACATCTCTGACGTTTATAACAAACCAACCCGTTTGAAAATCGGTAGAAAATTTAGCAAGTTATGGTTATTTAAAAGTACATGCACCATTAAAACCAGGGGCGGCTGGCCAATAGAGGGCTCTAGGGCGCCGCCCCCCCCATGAGCCAGACCACAGTTTATGAGCCACACTCATTAAATAAATAAGTAAATGCATACATAAATCATACATACAAATTGTCAGTATTTGTGTGTTTAAGATATTAAATACACCCAGTATGTTAAAATATGATGAAATTAAAAATGTCTGCTTTTTCAACACGTCTCCTCCACCTGCGTGCACGTCTCATCAGCTCTGGGGCGCTGGAGAAATCGCCCCAGAGAGGCGGGTCTGTGCAGCAGCTTAGCCAATTGCTGATTTAAGATATACTGTTTGACATAAACTGTAGCCAATCAGCGAGCTCAAATCTAGTCAGCTATGGGCGCTTCTGTTAGCGCCCCAAGCTGCGCGTGTCCGCCCGCGCCCGCGCTCATGCGCGCCTATCTCGATCAGACAGCGGTCTATCGGTCTGGCTAGCTGGATGCGTCATGCTAATGCCCTTGTTTTGCTTTCCGTGATTACTTTTTAAAACAACAGGGACAGTTACCGAAGTAAGGGATCTGTCTGAGAAAGTAACTAAACTTTTTGAGTTAAATTTCAAATGCAAATGGAAAGTCTGTGCAATTTGTTTGTTTTTGTTTTAAAAGCTTCAGTCTTGTAATATGGCATTAAATAATTACTGACTTTTTCACAGAGCACTGGTATCATGTTTGTGTTAAATTGTGTCTGGGTGGTTAACAATAATTATTTGTAATATTATTATTATTTTTTGTTTTACAAAGATATGTAAAGGCAGTGGTTCTCAAACCGTGAGGTGACAGAAGGTGGTGCGGGAACAAAATGCTGAATTTTGCCGTTGCTTTAACGTTAATACCTCATCTTAAAATAAGATTTAAACTGAGCATGCATTTCTCTCAGGTTAAATGCTGTAAATACATGACAAATTACCTCATCTTTTGCGGTCAAAACTGTCTGCATTTAAGCAGCGTGTATAGGCTATGACAGGTCTCGTACAGATTGCTTCCTCAGCAAATCGCGCTATACTGCCGTTCTCAACCATGTATGTTACCTTTGTAAAAGTAGGGATTTAAGTTCGCACTTACTAGCATGAAGAACAAATATAGACACAGGCTGTGCATGGAGATCGATATAATTCAAACTCTCTTCGATACAAAGACACTGTGTGAGTTCCTGTGTTTAATGATGATCACATTATATGAAGATCCACACGATTGCAAAAGTGAAATTTATTTTAAATTTATACAACAGTTCAACAAACAAATATTAATATTAAGTGATGTTCATTTTCAACACAGTTGTCAGTATTTTTACAATAAATGAATAGCTCCAATGAAAGCCACAGCAGAAGTGCAGCACACAGCAATGATTGTGAACGAATCTTTAGAGTCAATGATTCAATGATTCATTCATAAATACAGCACTTGCTTCGTTACTGAATGAATGACTCGATGACTCATCACCTACTGGCAGTTTTAATTTAATATTTAAAAGCATCACTTCGTTTTTACCATCATTGCACATTTATCTATTTAACTTTTTTTTTTAATTCAAAGCATTATTTATTTTATAAAAGGTATTTGTAAAGGTAAAAATGCACTTGAAAAACATCGATTTAGGGGGGCAAATATTGTCCCTTACAGAAAAAGGGTTGACTGAAGAGTGGGGGTACACAAGGATACTAAAGCCCTCTTGGGGTACAACTCTAAAACGTTTGAGAACCACTGGGACTGGGTTATGGAATAGAACAAAATAAACATCAAAGCACAATACACATACCAAGGGCAGAAAGTAGGCCTAATACTCCCATGGTTACCAGACTATTGAAACCGGCTGAATATGACAGCCCCACCTAAGATATTTTTCACCAGCCGCCACTGATTAAAACAATGTTACGAGTGAGCGAGCCCCCTGTAGCAAAATGGCCGCCGTGTGCGGACGTCGACCTCCATTGGCCAGCAGCGCGGACGAGACATCTAGCCTTATGATATCTATGGTGGTTTGCTACATGGTATGCGTCTTGGTATTGGCCTTGTGACGTCATCCGTGGTTGCCGCAGGCTTACGGCGGTGATCCACTTGTCCGTGCGACACTTCTGTAGCGCTGCACTCCACTATATTCCTATGGGTGACGTCAAGCGACATTCGTGTCGGACAAGTGGATCAGTACAGTTAGACTGTAAGCTGGCTTCCTCGTTTGCTGTGTGCTGGCTGCCCACACCTCACAGCCAAGGGGGGTAATCCATCCGCCGGAAACTGAAGCCTCCCCGGGCGCCGCCATTGTAGCAGAACTTCACCTGCTGTTAGCATTCCATTGACTCCCATTCATTTTGGCGTCACTTTGACAGCGAATAACTTTACATCTGAGGCGTGCAAAGACTCCATTTGTCCATTATTTATTTCTAAAGAAACACGACAATGTATAAAAGGCTCCATTACCTTGTACCTTACGTTATGGCCCCGTAGAAGCCGTTTTTGTAAAAATAGGCTAACGATTGCGTCATAACCACGCGACTCTCTGTCGCACTGAAGAGAAATTACCGTATAGACCGGCGGAGAACCTCGCAAGCAATCGGGGGGACGTGAGGCATAAAGTCCGATAAAGTCAAGGGAGAAGCCCATAGAGAGTGATAAAGTTGATCCTGCTGCTAGCTCATGGACAGCTAATACTCACGCTCTCCGTCTCTGCGAGATTCGGAAGGGAATGATTCAGATTTCTCTCGGCACATCTACTAGAAGACTGAAAACGGTCAGACACGTTGCTCACGTCACCAAGCTCAGTTTGAGCCTGCGCAGTACGCCTGGCGATCAGGAAGTGAGTGCTTCAAATGGGCTTCACTTTTCTCCGTTGAAATCTATGGGGTCGCTGTGTCCATCTTATATACTGTCTATGCTCACAGCATGTCATTAATAGCATGTGTTCCTGACTGAAGCCTTGTTTATACTCGACGCGTCCGCACGAGCACGACCGGTGTTGGCGGTCGCAGATTTTGTAACATTGCGCGCGGCTCCGCATCCGAAGATGAACAACTTTGAGCCGAATCTGGCCGAGCACGAACTTCTCGTCACACCAGCACCCCTAAATTAGTTGCTTAGCCTACATTTAAAAAATGAGCATACAATAGCATAAAAAGCCTTTTTAATGAACATAGAGGTCCATGGTTAATACAAATGTACACGAAAGTTAATGAAATGTTTAGTGAAATTAGAAAATATTTAAGAGATTGTTAATTTATTTGTATACGTACATGTATTCCCATATAGGCTAGCCTACATATATTTCGTTCTAATGTCACAAGTATTAATATCAGGGTTTACTGGGTTTTACATGATTATTTTTGTATTGGTAGTGGTAACTAAAATAAACATTGTCACGTGTTTATATTTCTTCTTCTCGCCGATTCCTGATGGTTTTAGAGAGGACAATTACTCGAGTCGCCCCCCTGTAGTTTCAAAGAATAGCTAGTACAACGGCGAGCGCGTCAAGTATAAACGCCTAGACCGTTTGGAGAGGTGCGCGCAGTCAGCGGAAACTCGCGCATGTGCGGACGCGTCGAGTATAAACAAGGCTTAAAAGACCAACTCCAGTGAAAATCATGTTTTTCTAGGTGTTAACATGTTCTTGTGGCATTTTTCTGATGATAGAGGACATATCTTGAGAAAAATAAGCTCAAAGTTGTATTTCTGAGTATTTCTATATTCAAATGGCTGTGAATCAGTAGCAGACGCTAAAATGCGGCTAAAATAGACTGGAGTTGTGACGTAGTAACTCCACTGGGCGGGGCCACAAGCTCATACTCCCCTCCTCCCCGCCCGCTCAGGTTCTGAGGAGTAGAGAAGACGATGGCGGATCAACACCTATGTGCGGGGTAGCGGGTTGCAATGCTAAGAGGAGAGATAGTGGTATTAGCTTTCATGCTTTACCAAAACATTAGCTGTGAGAGATAGATGGATTACGTTCCTTGGTCACGGCAATGTTAAAAACCACACATCGGTTTGCGGTCAGCACTTCACAGAAGACTGTTTCACCAACTGGCAGGAGAAAAAAAATGGGCTTCGTCAGTAAATTGTTTTTTGAAGCCGGATGCAGTGCCTTCCATCAAAACACCATCAACTGGACAGCTGTGTCTTTACCGGTAAGTTTATTTATTTTTTTCTATCGGGAGCTAGTTCAACGATCCCGCCTGTTTGCTCATTACATCAGCTATCTACCGGGCATATACATGAAACATCCACTTGTAGACGACTAGATCTATGTACGTCCTCTTGTTCCTCGCCCGAGCTGGCATCTGGGTTCAAAACTGTACGGCTGGATAGCTCCAATATTGTTCTCCATTTTTTGTTGCACCGGTAATGACAGGTTGGGGGTGCAAGCTAGCGGGTGTGACAATCAGCGGCTGGAGTGCCCGCGTGAGCCACTGAGGGGCACTCCTTCTCTGTTTCACTCATTATGATGTTTTACTCTGGACTGATTTATGTTGATTTTATGCACCTGTGTTTTATTTATGCACCTGTGTTTTATTATCTTGTTTAGCGCACCTGTCTTAAGCCTGAGTGGCCCGTTGCACCAGTGCTCAGTATTGTTTGTGTCTGACTGCATTACCCAGCGTTTTCCGAGTTCCTTTGTATTTTCTAGTTCCACGGTTCCTGGATTCTCTGCCTGTATCTGGTTTTCCGTTTGCCTTCCCCCTGCATTGTACTTCTGATATTGGACTGTTTACCAGGTTTTGACCCCTGCCTGTTTCCTTGTACCTGTCTCTGGATTCTCCTCTTAATAAAGCCTGCGTTTGGATCACCACTGTCTGCGTCCTCGAGCAGTTCATGACAGAATACTGAGCCACTACTGATCCAGCGGCTGAGAGAGACACGGACCTCGTCATGGATCCCACAGCGCAGATCGTATGCCTCCGTCAAGGGGAACGTCCTCTCAAGGTTTTTGTGACCGATTTTTTGAAGCTCTCTCGTCAGTCCTATTTAGATGATTTCTGTTTAATGATGTTCTTTCGGGGAGGACTGTCTGAACCGCTCGGCTCTGCTCTACCGTTTCCAAGTTCAAGCTGGACTCTAACCCAATATATTGACCTGGCCCTTTCCATGGGCGGTTCGCTTTTTACTGTGGATTTTTTGAAACTTTTGCTTCACAGAAAGCCAGACGATTCGCCATTGTACAGTGAATCCACGCGTCAATTGTCTCCCGGTGAAGCAGCGATTCGTAAGGGGTCCGCCGTAACCACGCAACATGTGAATCCCGACGTTCGGACACTTCACGTGAGCTCAGTTGTATTCCTGCCTCAAGGGTTTTCTACGAGTCTGAGCGCGTGCCAACCGAACCCACGCTTCACGTCAGCCCAGCCGAGACCGCGCTCGATGAACCAGAGCTTCACGTCAGCCTCGACGACCAAGTGAGCCGAGTGAGCCGAGTGAATCGAGTGAGCCGAGTGAATCGAGTGAGCCGAGTGAATCGAGTGAGCCGAGTGAGCCGAGTGAATCGAGTGAGCCGAGTGAGCCGAGCGAGCCAAGTGCATCCTGTGAGTCAACTGAGTCAAGTGCATCCTGTGAGTCAACTGAGTCAAGTGCATCCTGTGAGTCAACTGAGTCAAGTGCATCCTGTGAGTCAACTGAGTCAAGTGCATCCTGTGAGTCAACTGAGTCAAGTGCATCCTGTGAGTCAACTGAGTCAAGTGCATCCTGTGAGTCAACTGAGTCAAGTGCATCCTGTGAGTCAACTGAGTCAAGTGCATCCTGTGAGTCAACTGAGTCAAGTGCATCCTGTGAGTCAACTGAGTCAAGTGCATCCTGTGAGTCAACTGAGTCAAGTGCATCCTGTGAGTCAACTGAGTCAAGTGCATCCTGTGAGTCAACTGAGTCAAGTGCATCCTGTGAGTCAACTGAGTCAAGTGCATCCTGTGAGTCAACTGAGTCAAGTGCATCCTGTGAGTCAACTGAGTCAAGTGCATCCTGTGAGTCAACTGAGTCAAGTGCATCCTGTGAGTCAACTGAGTCAAGTGCATCCTGTGAGTCAACTGAGTCAAGTGCATCCTGTGAGTCAACTGAGTCAAGTGCATCCTGTGAGTCAACTGAGTCAAGTGCATCCTGTGAGTCAACTGAGTCAAGTGCATCCTGTGAGTCAACTGAGTCAAGTGCATCCTGTGAGTCAACTGAGTCAAGTGCATCCTGTGAGTCAACTGAGTCAAGTGCATCCTGTGAGTCAACTGAGTCAAGTGCATCCTGTGAGTCAACTGAGTCAAGTGCATCCTGTGAGTCAACTGAGTCAAGTGCATCCTGTAATGAGTCAACTGAGTCAAGTGCATCCTGTAATGAGTCAACTGAGTCAAGTGCATCCTGTAATGAATCAACTGAGTCAAGTGCATCCTGTAATGAATCAACTGAGTCAAGTGCATCCTGTAATGAATCAACTGAGTCAAGTGCATCCTGTAATGAATCAACTGAGTCAAGTGCATCCTGTAATGAATCAACTGAGTCAAGTGCATCCTGTAATGAATCAACTGAGTCAAGTGCATCCTGTAATGAATCAAGCCCAGTGAAGCGCCGTCGCAGAAGGAGGACTCGTTGGGCTCGCCAGGCTCCGGAGGGCGTTCCCAGACTCCTCGCCTTGCCGGCCCCGCCTCTGCGCCTCGCCCTGCCGGCCCCGCCTCTGCGCCTCGCCCTGCCGGCCCCGCCTCTGCGCCTCGCCCTGCCGGCCCCGCCTCTGCGCCTCGCCCTGCCGGCCCCGCCTCTTCGCCTCGTTTTACCTGCGCCTCTTCCTGTGGCGGTTTCCAGCCTGGAGGCTTTAGCCTTAGACTTCCCCAAGTATTTTTTGGGGGGGGGCCGTAGGTACCCTGTGAGGGCCATGGAGGCGGCGCCTACATGGACCTTTGCACGTCCACCTTCGTCTGAGCTCTTGTCACTGGTCCTGTCCAGCCCTGTGCTCCCTACGTCTTGGTCCTGTGTTAAGTGTGCTCCGCCCTGGTCCCCTGTTAAGTGTACTCTGCCCTGGTCCTGTGTTAAGTGTGCTCCACCCTGTCTCCCTTCTGAGTGTGCTCCGCCCTGGCCGTCGGCACGCCCTGCTCCGCCCTGGTCGCCAACGCTCCACGGCCCAGGCCCGGTCTGCCTGTGTCCTGGTCCCGTTCCCCTGCACGGGCCTGGCCCTCCATCCCATCCCCCGTTGACCTCCCCCCGGAGCTCTTTGGAGCGCCTGGAAGCCGCTCCTTAGAGGGGGGGTTATGTGACAATCAGCGGCTGGAGTGCCCGCGTGAGCCACTGGGGGGCACTCCTTCTCTGTTTCACTCATTATGATGTTTTACTCTGGACTGATTTATGTTGATTTTATGCACCTGTGTTTTATTTATGCACCTGTGTTTTATTATCTTGTTTAGCGCACCTGTCTTAAGCCTTAGTGGCCCGTTGCACCAGTGCTCGGTATTGTTTGTGTCTGACTGCATTACCCAGCGTTTTCCGAGTTCCTTTGTATTTTCTAGTTCCACGGTTCCTGGATTCTCTGCCTGTATCTGGTTTTCCCGTTTGCCTTCCCCCTGCATTGTACTTCTGATATTGGACTGTTTACCAGGTTTTGACCCCTGCCTGTTTCCTTGTACCTGTCTCTGGATTCTCCTCTTAATAAAGCCTGCGTTTGGATCACCACTGTCTGCGTCCTCGAGCAGTTCATGACAGCGGGAGAGACAGCTCTCAGCAACGGGGAGGGGGAGGGTCGTCTCCGTGCCAACGGCTCCGCCCACAACGCAGAGGCGAATTGCTAATGAGCTACTGCTGCTTTGCTGAAGTGAAGTCCCAGAAAACGGCACAGGTTTTGAGATTTTGGCTAAAAATGGCATAATCATAATTTAAAGACCACTGGGACTGTTTTAAAAATAGCTCAAAATATGATCGGAGTGGGACTTTAAAAAAGGCTTGAGCTGCTGTATTGCAATATGGTGCGCGACTGTGAACCGGTTTGTGCACCGGGATCACCCGTGGCTCCCCCTGCATAATTGACGGTCTCTTGGGCTATTCGTGAGAATCGAGTATCAATGTTGAACTGGGATCGCTTATAATTGCGACTGTGTCGCTGTTTTGCCTCAACATCATCAGGATAGTAACTTTTACTTGTTATGTTTCTGTTGCACGTACATTGCTTGTGAGTACTGTGCGACTCGTCTGACTGTGCGGGTGGGCTGTCTTCTCTGGCTGCCGCCTATTGAACTCCATTGGTTTATAAACCTATACTATGATTTTTTTTTTTTTGGTATTTTTGATCACTAAAACCGAGTGGATTTTGGTTTTATGTGGTATTGTGAGTCCTAATTTTAGGTCAAGGGTTTGAATCCTTGAGGTATTTGTCATCTTGTCTTCCTGAGCTGTATTTGTTCGTTGTGTGTTTCTCATTGTTTTCTTTGCTGCAGGAGCTGGGGGTTTCTGGAGGGTGAGGGCGAAGCTGCCATCTGTGTGGTGTGCTCACACCTAGTGCTGTGTCTTCTGGCATCTAACCTTCACGTGTGTGTGTGGCTGGGTATTTGTAGTGGACTTTTGGGGGGCAGGGTTATTTTCAAAATTGGCAGCCGGCCCTTATACCTCCAGAAACCTCTGCTCCTGGTTGAGTTTCTTTAAATTCAGTGTTATTTGTGGTGTATTTGAGTAGATTCTGATTGTATGTATGGATTACTTGGGTTGTTACCAACATCTGGTGAACATTTCATGTCAATAGCACCTTTGTAGTGTTAATTTCGTCAGACGAGACGAAATATGTTCGTCAACGACTTTTTTTTCCATGACTAAGACGAGACGATGACGAGACTGCACTACTGTTCAAAAACGCTGACTAAGACTAAATTAACATGCATTATTGTTGACGAAAAAAGACGAGACGAAAATGTTTTGCATAAAATAAAAAATAAGATAAAATCTCTCTTCATTTTCGTCTACAATCGTCTCTGCTTTTTCATCAGCTGTTACGCCTTTAAAATATTCCGAATGAGTTCGCGCTGTTGCAAAAAAATAGCCTCCTGGAAGTTCCGGGAGTCTCCCGCATATTGATAGCGGCTCACTGATGCCCACGAATTAGTAAAAATCTCCGGAATCTAGAGCGAGCGCGCCCGCGAGACAGAGACTGTGCTCCAAATCGCGTAGCGCGTGCACGGCGGAGAGAGAGCAAGAGACCGCGCGCGTGTGCCTCATGAAGTATCATCATGAAAAAAACTCAGCACCGGGGTGCACCCCAACCTGAAACGTCTTCCCGCGCCTTTACTTCAGTCGTCTGTTGGGCCCCAGCTTTTGAATTGTGTTGGTTAAAATAAAATACTCTTCAGAACAGGTTCCTCATTTGTAAATGTGTCTCCTCAGAAATTGAAAACCAGACATGTTTAACAGTTGCATTCAACAAAAATCATTCAACAAGTGTATTTTGTCAGGTTCTGACATTTAACCAATATTTGAGATATGTGAAACACTTTTATACTGAAATGTTAATCAGAAATAATCTCAGTAATAATGTGTTATTAAAAAAAAAAAGACTATTTTTTTTACTAAAACTTGACTAAAATGAAAACACTTTTAGTCGACTAAAACTTGACTAAGATACCTTAAGTTCTCTTTTGACTAAAACTAGACTAAAATGATGAGACTTTTAGTCGACTAAAACTAGACTAACAAAAAAAGATATGTGAATGACTAAATATGACTAAGACTAACAAGGACATTTGGCACAAGACTAAGACTAAATTAAAAATAGGTGACAAAATTAACACTACACCTTTGGACATATATTTACTGAGAAAAATGGTAACGTATTCAATACTTATTTCACTCGCTGTATATATTTATACATATATATATATATAGCCTATATTGATTTAACATAAATAACATAAATACCTTGCATGTGTATATTCATTGCACCTCTCTGTTCTGTTCAATGTTATTTTCATATGGAAGTCCATGGTTATAATTATTCATAAGTATGCAGTGTTATAACTACATCTCTGGCATTTATAACAAACCAAACCGTTTGAAAATTGGTAGAAAATTGAGCAAGTTATGGTTATTTTAAAAAGTACATGCACCATTAAAACACAATGTTACGAGTGAGCGAGCTGACTGTGACAAGATGGCTGCCAGGTGCGGACGAGACCAGACTAGACATCTAGCCTTTATTATGTATATCTATGAGCATTAGACCCTAAACTGAAGTGTTACTTTTTTTTTTCTTTTCTTTTTTTAAATATACCCTCATTGGGGGCTGAGTCCCCCTAAAATGAAAATCCTAGAATCGCCCCTGATGGAAACACTTTTTCCAATGGCAGTTAGATACATTTTGCAATGACTACTATTGCAATGTTCAAAAGTTTGAAAGTGTTGTGAATCTTCTTCAATCTCACTCTTTTCTAATGCTCTATGGGACAGATTATTTCGTCATATAATGTACTTTATAATTTGATTCAAGAAGAACATGAGCCAGTGAAAAACATGAACAGGATTAAGCTACAGAGTTCAGATTCGAACATTATTTCAGAACCTGCCGTTTGCTTCCTATTCATGTTGCATAAATATTACTCAAGAAGTTGAACTTCTCTAAAGTAAAGTTCACTTCTGTTTTTTTTTTTTGTTTTTTTTTAACAGGAAATATTGCTTGAGAGGTCCGGTATAAGAAAAAACTTTCTTTCTCTTTTTTACTTTATCAGAGACAGGCTAAAAAGGCACTTGGGAATTGAGATCAAAATGAGAGATCTTGTAAAACTCCTCGGCTTCGTCTTTTGTTTTTTTTCCTTGAAATGCCAAGGCAAGTGATTTTTTTGTTGTCATTATTTATTTGAATGTCTTTTTCATTTAGATTTTATTGGCTTGAATATAAATTTTATATTATACACACTTCCCAAACTAAAGCTTTAAAGAGTGTTGACTTTTTTTTCATGTACTTCAGCATTTATACATGACAGTTTTTTGTGTAACGTTTGTTTGTGCGTCTCAGAATGTCTAAGAGGACATTATGAAAAGCCCAATCACTTTTGAGCGTATGGCTGCACAATTAATCGCAATTTATGATTAATCGCAATTTACATGTACGGCACTGAAACCGTTTTGGCTTATTGCGATTTTGAAATGGCAAAGGCTGCGATTATTTTGTATGCGCAGCTTGTCATTGATGTACGGCTCTGTAAACACTGCTCCATCTGAAAGCACTGCAAGTTTGAGTCACTTGATTTGCATAACGTGCATTTGAAAAAGCAACACGCGTCAAACATCTTTCCAAACATGAGAAACATTTATGAACCTCTTACCTGACAAAAGAAAACATTTAATAACATGCTTTTACTCCAAACTCACTTCATAACGACGGTTGAGCATCCTTCTGAGAGATGATGTGGCTTCTTACACAGAATAAGGCAGTTGTGTGTTTATTAGTCATGTTTAATCAATCAAAGCGTTTCAATCTTCAGTTTATTCAGCTACAGCGATGATGCCCGATAGGGATTTCCTGGAATGATGCACGTTATCGCACTTAGGCGGCGGGCATATTTGGCATGTCTGCGGAGAGCGCCCTCTGGCGTTCAGATGGAGCAGATTGCGATTAATTGTGCAGTCCTATTCGAGTGGTTACAAAACAAGCCAATGCACATTGACGAGTGAGATTTGCATCGCGAATCACTTACCATGACACGGTTATACAAGAAAGCGTGCATTTAAGTTTTGCGCTAAGGAGCAGAGACAGTGTCCCGGCCGTTCAGTGGTGGCACAGGGATTGTGGCGAACCGATTTGTTTGTTTATTTATTTATTTATTAAAGGATAGCCTCTTGAGATGCAACATCTCATTTTCAAGAGGGTCCTATAAACACAAATACAGAATACAAAAGACAAATCATAAACAAAAATAATAATTAACAACATTATAGATACACCTACAAATTCATTCATACACAACTCATTCATACACAAATTATCTCACCGACCCATCAACTAACATAGTTTACTCAAAGTTAAATGAATAAATGAGAAACTATGACATTTTAACAGATAAACAAATTAACAAAGAATTGAAATTAACTTAAAAATTAAAAGCATAAACAAGTTGTTTTAAGAAAAAGCGAAAAGAAGTTATAGATCTCAAGGAAAGAGGAAGATTATTCCCGTCCCATGGCGCTTTATATTGAAACGTTCTACTTCCAACTTCTTTATAAATTCTGGGTACAAAGAAAAAAGGATATTGCATGTGTCTGAGTGGATTTAAAGATCTGCATGGAATTAGAAACTGTTTTAAATAGAACGGTAGTGAGTTTAAACAGCCATATGATTTTTTAGTAATAAAGTCAATATGTGGTTTAAATGAAAGTTCCGGGTCAATCCAGAGTCCCAAGATATTTAAATGAGTCAACTCATTTAGACAACTCATCATTTGTGAACTGCAGTAGTAGTGGAAAAATTCGGTCTGAATCCAGATTGTGATGGAGATAAAATATTAAATTGACTTATATACTTTGATAAGTGATTAAAAATAAGTTTCTCAAAAAAACATTGCAGTAATACAAATAATAGAAATTGGACGAAAAATGTTCATATCAGATCTATCACCATCTTTGAAAAGAGGAGTAACTCTTGCACATTTCCATATGGAGGGGAATGCACAAGAAGATAAAGATAAGTTAAATATATAGAGGATACATTAATACATGAGCAGCAGGTTTCACACATTTTGCTTCTAGACCATCCGGACCCGCATTACTGTTTCCTTTTAGCTCACAAATGGCATGAAAAACATCAATTGGAGAGATTTTAATAAAAGAAAAATAATTATTAGTATGAATTAAATTCAAGGTACCAGCCATCTCATATGAGTTAAAGTGATAAGAATCACAAATGGAAGAGAAATGTTGATTAAAAGCCTCAGAAAGAAGTACTGGGTCTGAAAAAATTTCATTCTTTATTTTAATCTGATTTATAGGGCTTTTAAAAAAAAATGTATTAAGAATTTGATTCAAATTATTCCAAAACTATCTAGAATTACGAAAGTCTTGAGAGAAACTATATAGTAATTAGATTTGGCGTTCCTTGTTTTTGTCTTACATAAGTTCCTGATACTGTATCTGAAATTTTCCCAGTCCATATTTTTGAGGAGCGATATTTGGCCCAAGCTGTATCTCTTTGTTTAAAAAGACTTATTAGATTAGAGCTGATCCAGGGTAAATGCCTGCCTTTCCCTGCTGAAAAATCCAGCTAAAACCAGCCTAAGATGGTCAGGCTGGTTTTGGCTGGTCTCCCAGCCTGGTCATAGCTGGTTTATCAGGCTGGTTTTAGAGGGGTTTTGAACATTTTTTTAGCTGGTCAGGCTGGTCTTAGCTGGTCAGCCTGGCTGGTCTTAGCTGGTCTTAGCTGGTTTTAGCTGGTCAAGCTGGTCTTGGTCAGGCTGGGTTTAGCTGGTCATTGTTGGTCTTAGCTGGTTTTAGCTGGTCAGGCTGGTCCTAGCTGGTCATTGTTGGTCTTAGCTGGTCATTGTTGGTTTTAGCTGGTCATTGTTGGTCTTAGCTGGTCTTAGCTGGTCATTGTTGGTTTTAGCTGGACAGGCTGGTCTGAGCTGGTTATTGTTGGTCTTAGCTGGTTTTAGTCACACACAACCCACACTTTCAGATCCTTACTACTATCGTTAAACATGTCCTTTCCTATTGAGGGTGAAATTTATTATATATATATATAGTGCAATTTATATCTCTCTATCCCCTCTATAACTGAACAATGGAAGTAGCTTACTTATAATTATTTTAGATCAGAAACTTGCCAGGATTCAACGACGCATACGGTATTATCTTAACTGTAAAATTGCCAGAGCAGAGAACAGATGTTGATGAAACATTAATGTGATTTTTTTTTTTACTATATTGCAAGTGTTTAATAGATATACAAACTTCAGCTGCACATAATTGATTTTGAAGCTTTCATGCTTGTTTAGTTTTGAGGGAATGTGTCCTTGGAAATAGCTAAAGTATATGGAACTTAATAGAACAAAGTGTAAAACAAAAATAATAAAACAAATAAGTCAAACAAAATGTTATACTGTACATACTAAATCAGTCTTCAATGACACAATCAGTTTTATGTTTGTGTCATTTCTGAATGGGACTTAAAAGTAAAATCAACCTGTATCAGATTATGTGTTTTGTGTCTTAAGATATTGTACAGTTTATCTAGTTTTGCGATTACATATGACATTAAATTGGTAATTGTATAGAGACACTGTTTCACTTGTAATTTCTAAAGTCTATTCACAACTGAAACACTTATTAAAAGCTTACTATATTTGATCAGACAACCATGGTGAATGTATTTGTTTAAACAATATTTGATATTGAGTCTGGGCATGCTACAGATTAATGCTGTAATTTATTAGTGTAAATACTTTTTTAAAAAAATTTTAATACTGTTCAGATATATTATTTTATTACCACCTATAATAATTTAGCCTGTACCATCTAGCCAGCCTAACGATGATGCTAAACTACCCTGATATTTAACCTTAGCAGGTAATCTGGTTAATTTGTAATTGGGTAAAATGTTCATGAGCTTGGCCAGGCTGGGAGATCGGCTGGAAGACCAGCTAAGCCAGGGTGGGAGACCAGCTGAACACCAGCTAACCACCAACTTGTTTATTTATTTACCTTTATTTAACCAGATGATCTCATTGAGATTTAAAACCTCTTTTGCAAGAGAGACCTGGCCAAAATGGCAGCATACTTACTAACAACGCATAAAATATGATCACCAAGCATATACAACCACAAGAAACATTTAAACAAGATCCTCAAGATACATACACAAACCACATCAACATCAGACTACTTAAAAATACAATTTATACCTACCATATGTGTAAAGTGTTTTAGGTATTTTAAAAACAATGACAACAATTTATGGCATCTATTTCTAACACTTTCATACGATGTTTAAATTCACCAAATGAAATCAGAGTTCGCAATTGCAAATCAGTCTGTAATGTGTTCCAGGTATTTGGGGCTGCATAACTAAAAGCCTTCTTATACCAAGCTCTGTACGAACCTTAGGTACAGTTAACAAGTACAAATTACCAGAGCGCAAATTATAAGAACTGATATTACGTGACATATAGGAGCAAAGATAAGACGGAAGCATATCCAATATAGATTTATAAATAAAAATAAGCCAATGTATATGTCTCCTTACTGACAATGAGGGCCAGTTTGTCATTTTGTACAGGGTACAATGATGCACTGATGCCTTACATCCAGTCACAAATCTTAATGCATTATGGTAGACAGTATCCAACAAAGACAAACATCGATCAGGCGCATTTCTATAAAGTAAATCACCATAATCAAGTGCAGTGAGAAAGGTGGTAGCAACCAATCTCCTCCTGGTTTTCCAAGAAAAACAGGCTTTATTTCTAAAATAAAATCCTATTTTTAATTTGAGCTTTTGTACCAGTTTATCAATGTGCAACTTAAAAGAAAGCTGATCGTCGATTAATAAACCCAAATATTTGTGCACTTTGACTTGTTCGATCCGCTCACCATGTATAGAAAAAAATATTTGGAAGACTGTCCAAGCACTTCTTAGATTTTGAGTAAATCATAATCTTAGTTTTCTCAACATTCAAAACTAGTTTAAGCTGATAAAGTTGGATCTGAACATGATTAAAAGCAGATTGTAAATAAGAAAAAGCTTGGTGTAAAGTCGCAGCCTTATTATAAATAACGGTATCGTCAGCATAAAAATGGAAATGAGCCTGAGAAATATTATTTAAATATTTAAATATAAGTATTTAATTCTCTACATGGTTTAGCCCCATCTTATATTGCTGATCTAATCCAGGAACAAAAGTCAATTTTTTGATTTGATTTGATTTATTCAACAATAATCATAAACTTATACAATCATGCCAGAGGCAGTTTATATACATTTGAATACAATTTGTTGAGGATAAAATACACAAAAAAGCCTCAGGCTTATTTCCATTGTGGTCCTCTACTTGCATAAAATGAAACGAACAGTTCAGTGGGAATAAAATCAAAAACAAGCAACTCACACCTTACAAATTCATATGGGATCCTAATTGGAAAGCCATTTTTTAACTTCTCTTCTAAAGGGCCATGCCTCTTGTAATTGTTTTAAATTATCTGGCAATTCATTCCAAGCAACTGCACTCAAGTACAAAAACGAATTCTTCCCAACTACACTTTTAAACCGGTACAAATATATATTATTTATCCTTGCCCTAGTAGAAATACAATGAACATCTCTCACAAAAACATAGTAGTCATACAAGTATTTAGGGACAGTTCTCTGAATTATTTTGTACACCATCATAATTTTAATAAACATTACTCTTTTATCCACTTTTAAAATACCCAATTCCCTGAAATGGTTATTATTAAGTTGCATACGAGGATGCAACCCCAGAACGATTCTGCACAACCTGTTCTGAGCAGTCTGTAATTTATTTTTAACATGTTTTTAGAGCCACTGTACCAAAAAGTTACTGCATAATCGAAATGAGGTTGCACTAATGCACCAGCTAACATTGTCATTGTTTGTTTATCTAAATAAGCAGCCTGTCTTGCTAAAAATTTTATTCGATTATTTATTTTCGATAAAGCTACAGCTGCCATACTATCTCCAGTCATTTTGTTATCAAGAATACATCCCAAAAATTTCACTTCTTGTTTAAAAGTAAAAAACTCATCTCCCACCCTTATTTCTGAATTGGGACATTTCTTCAGTTTTGCAGCAGAACCGAATAAAATAACCTCAGTTTTCCCTAAGTGCAAAAATAGCTTATTTTGAAAACACCACTTAGACACTTCTTAACCGGTTTTCAATTATTTCTTTATTTTCAATTATTTGAGATCAATTAATGAGATCATTACGATCACAATTTCAGAAACGTCTTGTTGTTCTTCGGTCTAAGATGAAGTCTAGAGGGGATCGCGCGTTTGCGGTCGCAGCCCCTAAATTATGGAACAGTTTACCTTTATATATCAGGGACCTTCCTACACTCAGTCAGTTTAAAAGCCATCTGAAAACATAATTTTTTATGATAGCGTTTGATCAAGATAAGTGTGAAGGGTGCTAGTGTCATTTATTTCCTTTTTATAATATATGTTTTTGAATGTTTTCTGAAGTTTTATATTACCTATTTAGATACTATATGGATATGCAGTTTTTTCTCTGCTCACTGTTTTACTGCTTGTACAGCACTATCAGGGCCGTGCACAGACATTTTGAGGGGCAGTGGCTTAAACCAAAAAAGGGGCACTAAGGAGTTTGACTGAGGCAGTATAATCTTAATATAGATAATTAATAACAACTATATAATCATGGGAATAAGATTACAATTAGTATTTAGTGCTAAATCAATTTATGTTGTTATAATTACTCTTCCAATTAAATAATTAAATGTCTGTCTTATCACACTCTAGCATATTTATTTACTGTCAGACTGTCTGATTTGGCTGATGCTCAGTGGGCTCTCCCTCACTCTCTGAGCTGCCGCATCTTAAATGGAAGTATTAGACATTTAATTTAAATATTATACAGTTACAGTATAAATTGAAATGATATACAGTAGGTTACAACAACAGTTCTAAAGTCACACCGGGGTAAAATGCGCATTTGACTTAATTATCTTTTAGACCACTCGATGGCACAAATTCAGCCCAGCACTTTTCTTCATAAACTCTTTTGATGATGGACTTGGAAATTTGGCTGATCCTTCACTTGATCGAAGCAAAGTTGATTTTGTGATAATCAGTGTTGGGGGAAATGCATTACAAGTAACTTGAGTTACGTAAGCGGATTACTTTTTCAAGTAACTAGTAAAGTAACGCATTACTTTAAAAATTTACAACAAACTATCTGAGTTACTTTTTCAAATAAGTAACGCAAGTTACTTTGTTTTCCCATTTGTTGACTGACAGCTCTCCTGTCCTCATGTTGAGACAAATCAAAGTGCAGAGTTGTGTGTGTGTGTGTGTGTGTGTGTGTGTGTGTGTGTGTGTGTGTGTGTGTGTGTGTGTGTGTGTGTGTGTGTGTGTGTGTGTGTGTGTGTGTGTGTGTGTGTGTGTGTGTGTGTGTGTGTGTGTGTGTGTGTGTGTGTGTGTGTGTGTGTGTGTGTGTGTGTGTGTGTGTGTGTGTGTGTGTGTGTGTGTGTGTGTGTGTGTGTGTGTGTGTGTGTGTGTGTGTGTGTGTGTGTGTGTGTGTGTGTGTGTGTGTGTGTGTGTGTGTGTGTGTGTGTGTGTGTGTGTGTGTGTGTGTGTGTGTGTGTGGTGTGTGTGTGTGTGTGTGTGTGTGTGTGTGTGTGTGTGTGTGTGTGTGTGTGTGTGTGTGTGTGTGTACAGTACATGTTTATTGTAAGTCTAGACTAAATGTGAGCATTTACTCATCTCACTTGCACAAAAAAATATTAAATATTCCTCAAAATGAATAAAATCAGTGAAATGCAGAATCAGAATACTATGCAAACTCCAATAACTAAATATGCTAAATAAAACTTACATTTTTATGCATTTAATATCACTTTATTGACCAATGTATTGCTTCTGAGCTTCGATGATTCACTTAAATAAGCAGAAATGACTATAGATGGATAGAAAGGTTTGCTTGTGTGCTTTCCTCTACTGTACACATGTCCTTCAGTCTGAGGATTATTATTTCACTTTTGCTGTGAACGGGTCTTTACATTTGCCCAGAAATAGAACTTTTGTGTTATAAAAAAAATAAGCTCAGCCCTGGTGGGGAAAAAAGTAACGCAAAAGTAACGTAACGCATTACTTTTCTAAAAAAGTAACTAAGTAATGCATTACTTTTAAAAGTAACTTTCCCCAACACTGGTGCTGATTTGATCTAATATTTTATGTTTTTAAAAATGTTTTAGACTTATGTAGCAATTTAAATACAAAGATCTGAAGAATCTTGTTTCTGTATTTTTAAAATGAAATTTTTTATGACAGTATATAGCCTATATTTATTGAACAATCATTTATTATTTAATTTATCAAAATAACCCACTTTTTTTTTTAATAAACTTTGCTAAAGTGATTGTTTTGAACAAGTATCAACTTAGGCATTATTAAAAGCATATTAATTTAGCTAAAGTATTTGTATCAATACGGTGTCTTTTGTACCGAGCTGGTTTTAGCCCGTGTACCTCCTTGCCACCTCATACATTAATACGATTTTTAAACTAACAAACCACCTTTATGATTTATTTTCACTGTTGCTCCATCAATTTTCAAACATATATTTTTCTGCAATCATACACTATGGGATTAGTGAAAAGGAAATGTTTCTTAGGGTGTGCCTTTAGCCCCCTTATATTCATTTAGATTAGAACTCATTTAGATAATTTATAGTATATTACCTTTTTATTATGTATAATGTTAATATGGTCTCATTAAAATATTAGAAATATGATGTATGTTATACAAAGATAGTATCAACTAAGGCAATTGATTATAATGGGAAATATATTCACAGAAGTTAAAGTGTGAAAAACTGTCTGCTAAATATTCTATACGGTACTTACTATACTGTATAGAATTACTATAATAATTTACCCGCTGGCTTTCTAGAACTTTGAATCAATTTTTGCAATGTTGAATGGGCTTTAACCTGTCTTTGCTCTTTCACTCTGTCTTGTTTTTTGTCTACAAAATCTGCCGACAACAGAAAATGTTATTTATTTATTCGTGTTTTATTTATTTATTAGTGTTATTTATATTAGATTAGATAAGGTTAAATAATTTGATTGAACAAGAATTCTAATTTTCTTCCAAGAACATGGATATGTTGCACAAGTTGTTAGCACTATTTGAAGACCAGGAGCAAAGCAATACCGACAGAAATACAAAAACAAATTACCAAAATACTCATTTCGTGGATCAACCACTGTCTGTGATGTAGATTTTAATTTGTAATTGACCTGTCAATGGGACGACATTCTATTCTGAAACTGCGGTTGAGCGGGCACATGCTTGTCTGTGAGTGATGCTGTGGAGCGAGCAGGAAAACACGGAGCGGATAGCAGAATCAGTGGATCTTTAGCGGATCGATAACGGAACGTTTTTATGGGAATCCTCTGGAGGGTTAGGGAGGGGCACCTCAGCTGATGAGGGCAGAAGGGCAGTGGCTCTATCCACCGGGCCACCCCCCTGTGCACGGCCCTGAGCACTATGGTCAACTGTGTCGTTTTATTCAGTGCTTTATAAATAAATTTGAATTTGAATAACATAACAGTTACCAGATAGCATAGCTTGAGCACGTAACATGGATGTTGTTGTGACTTAACGTTACCTTCAAAATTATGCAAATACTGAGAGATGTAATATTTAAACCCCTTCTCTCTCTTGCTATTCGGCAAATGCCCAAGACATCTGGAGAAATATACATCCTCCACGTCATCCATCAGGCTACCGGAAACTAGACACCCCCTATCGGTTTCGCAGCCGGAAGTAGCATATGCTAACGTGCACATAGTCTATTGCAATTAGGTCCTGGATAAAACAATAAACATTAATGTTCTTACATTGTCTCACTCGGATAAATCTGGGAGGAGAGCTTGGCATTTTAATTTTCCACACACAAAATATGACAGAATGATCGCTTAAGCAGTCCGACATTACACCCGATTTAACTATTCTTTCAGGATTTAACATCTCTGTTCCCTTCTTCAGGGAACAGGGGTTTACATTAGTTACCTAGATGTTCCCATATCAGTCAGTGACGTTTGACGTTGCGTTAGTGACTGAAGAATTGGGATTCCTAAGAAAAACGAGAAATAATAAATAATTCCATAATTGCTGCGCCTTCCCAGTGCAAGGCGCAAGACGTGTAAGGCGTTTAATCCCCCCGCACCTGCTGGAGCGGAAGAAAGGACAGGGCTTTATGCGGAGAATGTCAATCACTGCTGTTCCTCTTACCCTATACAGTGAAACTATTGGATAACACATGGGGAAGCATGCCTATTCCAAAACGCGAATACTTTTTGTGCGAAAAAAAGAAATAAAAAATATAATGACTTTATTCAACTATAAATTTTCTTCTGTGTGGTCCTATGAGTGAGTTCACATAGTGTAACAGCACAGCACTGGTTGTACGTCAGAACGTAAGCTCACTATTGGCCGACGCTGATCATGTGTGTGATGCATATGATGCTGGCCAATAGTGAGCCCACGTTCTGACGTACAACCCAGAAGCGCTGCGCTGTTACACTAGGTCAACTCACTCAGAGGCCCACACAGAAGAAAATTAAAATCTTTTGGAAAGGCTGCACAGTGTGCACAACACTCACTTAGGAAGCAACCACCACTGACGCACCATTACACTAACACTCCATACTGAACTTCTTTACAAACTAACGATGATTGCTGAGCAGAATCGGTTTAGAAACGCTCGGCTCCGAAGCAAAAGCTTAAATGAGTGAGTGTTGCACGCTTTCTTGTATACCCATGTCACGGGGAGTGGTTTGCGATGTAAATCTCACTTGCAATATCCATTGGCTTGTTTTGTTACCACTCGAAGGTGATTTAGCTCTCGGGCTAGATCCTAATTCGTCAGTCAACATTGAACGTGACTGACTGATAGGGAACCAGTTGCGAAGGTTTCACACTGTGATGCTGAAACAGTGAAACTGAGCTGCATGACAGGTTTTACTGGCATGTATAGTGTGAAAAATGAAAATGGAAGACAACCATTGAGCGACCATGTGAAAGTGAGAAAATGGTCAATTTCACATCACCAATGACCATATAATTGTATTGGTTGTCATTATTCAGATTAAAACTTGTTTGATTTCTGCAGAGAAAAAATGCAGTCACCCAGGGGTCACAGCAAATGGTGATTTTAAACTTACAGAGGGGTTTGAGTTTGTTTTTGGAGCAACAGTGTTGTATACTTGCAACAAAGGTTAAATTTGATTTATTTAATTCTTTTTATTCTAATGTATGAAATGTATACTATCCTTTTAACACTCTTGCACAGATGGGGATGCGGCTGCAACGGGCAACACAGAGGAGGGAAGTTACGGTGATGTTATTCACTTCTGTGTATCTAATGACAAAAAGATAGACGGAAGTAGTGACAGTCACTGCACAGAGACGGACGAATTGAGTGACTCCGTTCCAAAGTGCAAAGGTTCATTACATTGTTACATTTTTTATTTGATTGTACCTTCTCCCAATGATCACAGATTTCTTATTTTTATTCTTATTCTTATTTTACAATTTAACAATTCCTCTTTCCCTTGCTTTTCACACAGTGATAACATGCACAGCACCAGATATATCAAATGGTGAAGTTATTGAGAAAATGCAAGAATACCAGAAAGATGCCATATTAAAATACAGATGTTCGCCAGGGTTCAAGCCTAGAGAGGGAATCCCCAGATGTGCTAAATTTGGCTGGACTCTGAACCCAGAATGTGATGGTAATACAGCATTATTTTTACATAATAAACAAATCAAATGGGAAATAATACTGACATCCTACTATCCATATCTTTCATTATGCAAAAAAACTGGCAACATAACTTGGAAAACATACAATGAAAAAAATAGATTAACCCATTAACCTTACATTCAAAATTGTACATTTAAAAACAAAATTGCAAATTAAGTTTACATATAAATTAGTTAAATCTGGGTAATTTTAGTTTTTTAGTCCTCATTCATTAAATAAAATATTTGTTTGATCTTGTTGAGAAAATGGAATGAGATTATTTACTTGTCATGCTGTAGAAAGTGTCCAATTGATGTAGTTTTCTATGGTTTAATTAACGTTTTTTGTTTGATTGATTTTTTTATTTTATTTGGGAAAATCATGAGGTAACAACATGTGCTAAGCATTATCATTTGGTGACTACAAAATCAGCTACTTACTACTTACTAATAACTACTTTCTACTTGCTTGCTTAATTTTTTAATTTTCAGATAATAGTTCAGCAAATATATCTAAAAGTTCTCAAAATAGAAAATATGCCTCTATAGGGAGAAAATGTACTCTATTTATGATATTATGGAACTCTATTTTAGGATTTTTTTTTTTTTTTTTAATTTGTCAGAATAATTTGTTTCCTGCAAAAGACAGATGCTTCATCTCTTCTTACCCTTACTTCTACATAATTATGTTTTGTACAGAAGTGACTTGTGAGCTTAAGTCAACCACATTCGGAGTAAAAAAGATCAAGCCGGAGGGAAAAACTATTTTCAGAGCTGGAGAAAGAGTGGAGATCACCTGCGCTGAAAAATACTGGTTCTTTGGTACAAAAGAAAACATCAAATCATTTACATGTGGAGAGAATGGGCAGTGGGATTATCAGCCTGTTTGTGAAGGTAAGATTATATTTTTTTTATATATAGAAGCATTTTTTTAAGATTACACATTTCAATTAATTGTAAAAGTAATATCATGAAAATACCATCACATTATATATTTTTGTTTTGTAGATTTATACAAAACTGTTTTGTAGAATTTTGTTTTGTAGATATTGAATAATTAGCATTTTTGATGGTTCATCTCATTTTAACCTTATTTCTACATGATTATGTTTTGTACAGAAGTGACTTGTGAGCTTAATTCAACCTCATTCGGAGTAAAAAAGATCAAGCCGGAGGGAAAAACTATTTTCAGAGCTGGACAAAGAGTGGAGATCACCTGCGCTGAAACATACTTGGTTCTGTTTACAAAAGAAAACATCAAATCATTTACATGTGGAGAGAATGGGCAGTGGGATTATCAGCCTGTTTGTGCGGGTAAGATATAATCACTTCTGCATTTATTGCTAAACTTACTGCATGTTCTTAAAATGTAAATCTTGTTTCAGAAATTAGATGTGAAGTTCCACGTGACCAGCATGTGTCTTGGCCAGAACATTACTTCAGGGGAGAAGAGAAATTGGGAGCAAGAAAATCTTACTCTTGCATATCTGGATATGATCAAATGTCAGCAGAGGCCACATGCACACGAGACGGATGGACACCAAACCCACTGTGTGCTGGTATGTGCTCATATTAATGTTCAGGTTTGTGCAAATGAATCATTATCATATAATATGAATTGTAATTAATTTGATGGATATTTCTTTACAGTAATGTGTGCAGCACCAAACATCCCAAATGCAGAGATTGAGGGAGATCAGAGAACAAAACACATCATCAATTCAAGAATACAATATAAATGTAATCCTGGGTTTGAACCAGAGCAGCCTGTACACATCACCTGTATTTCCCAGACTGAATGGACAGGCATACAGGAATGCACTGGTATGTTACAGTAACGTATATTACAGATACTATAGTATTTTCAATATTCAAATCATTATAGGCTATATCTTCAATGATAACTCAATTTATGTATGCGCTTATATTAATGTTACAGTTTGTGAAAATTATTTAACTTAATAATTGATATTGAACATATTATTCATATTATGAATTAAGAATTTTAAATGAATAGAAAATTTGTTTTTAAAACAAATGATTTTCAAATGATGAAAAGATTCCTATTCATAAATTAAATATATATAATATATATAAATTTAAGTTTAAAATGTATACAAAATGTTTTATTAAGCTCAGTTTTTTAATCATTTAAAATTCTTAATTCATAATATGAATAATATGTAAGGATTACTCAATTTAATTTGATGGAATTTTACTATTAATTGAAATGTTAATCTTGAAAAATGGCTTAAAATAGTTTTGAGTGTAAGATTATAGAGAAACACTTCAGAATTTGGTACTAAACTTACTGCATGTTAAAATAATGTAAATCTAGTTTCAGAAATTAGATGTGAAGTTCCACGTGACCCGCGTGTGTTTAGGCCAGAACTTTACTTCAGTGGAGATCTGAAGTTGGGTGTAAAAATATCTTACTCTTGCAAGCCTGGATATGATCAAGTGGCCACATGCACACCAGACGGATGGATACCAAACCCACTGTGTGCTGGTATGTGCTCATAATAATGTTACAGTTTGTGCAAATTATTTATCATATATGAATTCTAAATAGTGAATTCTGGAAGTTTCCTCACAGCAAAGCAAAAATCGTGTTGTGATTGTCTCTGAAATCTTCGGCACATTTTACAGACAGCCAATAATGTTTTGTATATTAAACTATTACTGTGTTTGTGTATTTTCATTGTTAATTATTTGAGGTCATCAGGTTTGCCTGCAGCTGATCTAAACTCATCTTTATCATCCTGATAATAATTCATCTGATATTATACACCTCTCTTGTTGAGTTTATTAAAAATAGAAAATGTTTTGTTACATTAGAAATCTCTTTACTGTTACTTTTAATCAATTTAATGCATTCTTACTGAATTTAAAAAGGAAAACATTTAGTTAATATGTCCTTGATAAAATGTAACCCTTTTTAAATTGATACTACTGAACATATTATTCATATTATGAATTAAGAAATGACTAATAAAAATAGAGCTCAGAGAATAGAGAAATATTTTGTATAAATCTTAATGGAATAAGAAAATGGATGTGATTCGTATTCATAAATTAAAAAAAAATGAAAATGTCTAAATTTAAATTTTAGTTTAAGATTTATAAAAAATATTGTATTAAGCTCTAGTTTTTTTTTAATCATTTAAAATTCTTAATTCATAGTAAGGATAATTCAATTCAATTTGATGGAATTTTAAAAATATTTTAAATGCATAAATCTTGAAAAGGGGCTTGAAAAATAGTTTAAGATTATGGAGAAACACTTTGGTGCTGAACTTATATTGTATGTTATTAAAAAAATGTAAATGTAATGTTTTGTACCCTTAGAATTCTTTTTACTGTTACTTTTGGTCAATTTAATGCATCCTTACTGAATTTGAAAGAAATTAAACCCTTTATTATTGATATTATTGAAAATGAAATGTTTGTTTTTCTTCTTTTCTTCAGGTCAGTAAGACATCAATTGAAATAAAGTTGGAGTAAAACACTGAGGTAAAAACTATTAAACATTTTGATAATGTACAACATTTGATTTACAATCCCTTATTTTCTGTTTTCAGAGTTTATTTTGCAGTGCAATATTAGAATAGGATAAAGATCCTTTAATGAAGAGTAAACTTAAAAACAACAGTAATGTCCACAAGTAACTGCATTTATTACAGTTTTCTTTATTAAGATCTGATTATCCCACAGATAAGAATGAAGATGGACAGACACGCTGCTGCAGAGCAACACACACACACACACACACACACACACACACACACACACACACACACACACACACACACACACACACACACACACACACACACACACACACACACACACACACACACACACACACACACACGATTGATGCTTCAATTTACTTTCTCATGTTACAGTAATATGACAGTTGTTATAGATTATTTTATAATTCCTTACACACTAAAAGTGGCATTTAAAGCCCACTCAGTGAAATCATTCACTCATACTGAATCTTCAAGTCTGCAAAACTGCAAGCACACTATATGCTTTACACTCAGCTTGCATTTGTAAAACAAACTTTTTGCAAACCTTAAACAGTTCTCTACATTACACACATAATTTAAAACAACTCGTGTTTCATTTAGAAAATACTAACATTTAAATGCTACAGTAATGTCCCAGCTCTAACAAGCAAATAGAGTTTTATTCAAGTCAGTTCAGTGTTGATTCAGATCAGTTCCAGAACTGTATATACAGTAAACACGACTGATTAATTTTACAGTGTATTTGTGCACATACATGTACATGTGACAAACTCTCCACTGTACACTGAACAAGCAAAAGACACAGAGTATTGTTTGACACTTTTCACATATTTGTGTAGTTTGATGTGCATGTGGCCAATCATTGTATATTTGTATGTAGAGATACTACACAAAAAAGACATAGAAGAGTTAAAATAGTTTTGAATGAAGTGTTTGCTTTTGCAAGAGATCTTTGACGTTTTGCATCTTGTGTGTGTTTTGTGTGTAGAGTTTTGAGAAATGGAGCCATAGTTCAAAAACTGTAACTGCTTCAGAATAAAGCTTAACAATCAAACTATTACTCTGCTGTCTTTTTAAATTAAATTATTTACTCCTATTTTATTTAAATATTTATTTAACTAGCATAAAAGAATTTGAGCTCAATATAATTTTGCCTGATAAAATCACTACACAAAAGAATTTGAATTGAAAAGGTTAGTTCCAAAAATATACAATACAAACTTAGTAAATATATATATTAAATATAAATATATTACAGATATAGTTACAATTATTTTGGGTTCAGCACAGTGACAATATAATGTTAATTATTTAATTGGGGCTTTTTCAGTTCAGGGCAAGGCATCAGATGAATCTAGGGCCATTCTTTAATAAT
>JARPMJ010008812.1:0-31791 GCA_033366665.1 Phoxinus dragarum | reverse complement strand
GTTTTAGTTTTAAACTAGCTGACAACATTGACATCAGAGGCTAACTTACAATATTAAACACATGCTAATCGCGATTGATGAAGCACACCTTCACAGTCAATGGTAGGCCTACACACAGCTGCAGGGTTGTACGTTACGTCCGTTATCCGTTTATTAAACTCTCGTGTGTACACAGAACATCTGGGAAGTTAATGAACTCCATTAACACAAGATTTGTTTATCTGCATTATTCTACCATTAACTATATTAGCACTCTCACCTTATTTTAATGTAGCCTAATACCTAAACATGACATATTTATTAATAGATCTGTTTTTCTAAAATTATAGTGGATATAACGTTATAGGACATGAACACGAAACATAACTTTACGTAACAGAGACTGAAAAATGTTCTCTTACCTGATATCGCATATGGTTACGCTTATGTTTGCAGGACCTCATCCAGTCCGACCTTCCTCTGTGTTCACATATCAGCTTCTGTTCTCCTCCGTTTACATGTCACAACGCAAATTAGTTAAAAATAAGAATTTAACTGCCATAAGTAAAGACTGAGTAATCTTGCCGAGCAGTAGCAGCACACACACACACGCAGTAATCAACTCAAACTGACGTATTTTCAAACATGACCAGTAAAAAGGCGCGCACAGTTGTCATTGGCCAGTTACGTAGATGACAGTCAGATTAACCAATCATGATCAAAGTAGGTGAAACAAACAACCAATAGCGATTGTTTCAGCCTGGTAATGGAAAAGATTACTTTTCCTCTTTTCTTTCTTTTTTTAAAGAAATGTGTGTTTAGTTTTATTTGTAGACTATATTATTTGATTAGTTGGTCAAATAGTGTTTTTATGACAGTGTGTGAATAAAAATGCAATCCTGCATGGTACACACACACAAAATTATAAATCCAAACAAAATCACACAAAGCAAAACATTTTCTGCTGCACTTCTCTCTTGAGATTGAAATATCCATTATTATTATTATTGTTAACAATAAAATTATTATATTTTAAACATAAATTCAGCTTTTTGAAGTGGTGTTTTGATCAAAATATACAATGCTAAAATAATAATTAGAAATAATAATAATTCAAAGGTTATGTATTTCTTGAAGACATGACATTGATTCACATAGCCTACAGATTTTGAAAAAAAAAAAAAAAACGTTTTCGCCTATATTTCAACTTTGAGGGTCAGTCATGTCGTGCCAACTACGACTGAAAATAAAAATCTGAACTGTTGGCCTCAAAAGAAAACTGAACACAAACCACAATATGCTAAATTAATGAAACTGCACTTTATTCTGTACTCCTGTATATGCTGCAAATATGATTTCTGAATTTACTTTTTCCCCTTCAGAACCATGAATTTCCATTCTATCTTTCTTTGCTTGGACTATTTCATCATCTGAACTGATGTTCCCCTTTCAATCAAAACCCTAACCCTAAGCCCAATATTAAAACATCTCTAGAATTACATTGTCACTAACCGACTGACCAAAAAAAAAACTGAGTAGCCTATCTCCATTGAATGAGGGCACATGGCTGGTGCTAGGGGTTTGATTTATTTTACCCATCTCTAAGCCATTATTTTGATAGATAACTAGCTTCTGTAACCCGTTCTTCATATTGTACAGTGACCATTTTCTGGATATTTTGAACCATTTGTATACATTTTAAAATAACTATGGAGATAAGCATTTTGCAGTAACTCACAAAATCAGACCACTAAAAGTTGACACTTTGAATTTAATGTCAATGATTAGGGTTGGAACTAATGTCTGCTGAACACCAACACTCCAGGACTGGATTTGAAGAGCCATGGCCTGTACTGTACCCACAATTGCCAAAAGAATTGGGACAGCCCTCTAAATAATTGAATTCGGGTATTTCAATCACTTCCATGGCCACAGCTGTATACACACACGCTTCTACATCTACACAGATTTGTGAAAGAATAGGTCGCTTTCAGGAGCTCAGTGAATTCAAGCATGGTACCGTGATAGGTTTCCACCCGTGTAAGTCCATTTGTGAAATGTCCTCACTACTAAATATTCCACGGTCAACTGTTAGTGGCATTATAACAAAGATTATAAATTATAAATATACTGTATATAATTGTTTTAATGATTGTACAGATATGTTATTTACAAGTATATAGACTATGATGTAATTTACAGATGCACAATTTATTTTTATTACATAATTCATTACTTCAAAATTATACTCGTATTTCCCCATTCATAACCCATATATAGATTACCTATTTGGGTACTACCATGGGCCCATGTAGGCAGCCTATATGCGATTGATTGTGTTTGCCCATGTCTGACCCATATAGTTTATCAAAGTGGGGCCCCATATGTTTTTCCCATTCATAACCCATATAGAGATTGCCTATGTGGGTACTACCTTGGGCTCATGTTGGCAGCCTATATGGGACTGATTGTGTTTGCCCATGTCTGACCCATATGGTTTGGCCAAGCGGGCCCCTATATATTTTTCCCATTCATAACCCATATAGAGATTACCTATGTGGGTACTACCTTGGGCTCAGGTTGGCAGCCTATATGGGACTGATTGTGTTTGCCCATGTCTGACCCATATGGTTTGGCCAAGCGGGCCCTATATATTTTTCCCATTCATAACCCATTTAGTGATTACCTATGTGGGTACTACCTTGGGCTCAGGTTGGCAGCCTATATGGGACTGATTGTGTTTGCCCATGTCTAACCCATGTGGTTTGGCCAAGCGGGCCCTATATGTTTTTCCCATTCATAACCCATACAGAGATTGCCTATGTGGGTACTACCTTGGGCTCATGTTGGCAGCCTATATGGGACTGATTGTGTTTGCCCATGTCTGACCCATATGGTTTGGCCAAGCGGGCCCTATATATTTTTCCCATTCATAACCCATTTAGTGATTACCTATGTGGGTACTACCTTGGGCTCATGTTGGCAGCCTATATGGGACTGATTGTGTTTGCCCATGTCTAACCCATGTGGTTTGGCCAAGCGGGCCCTATATATTTTTCCCATTCATAACCCATTTAGTGATTACCTATGTGGGTACTACCTTGGGCTCAGGTTGGCAGCCTATATGGGACTGATTGTGTTTGCCCATGTCTAACCCATGTGGTTTGGCCAAGCGGGCCCTATATGTTTTCCCCATTCATAACCCATACAGAGATTGCCTATGTGGGTACTACCTTGGGCTCATGTTGGCAGCCTATATGGGACTGATTGTGTTTGCCCATGTCTGACCCATATGGTTTGGCCAAGCGGGCCCCATAAGTTTTCCCCATTCATAACCCATATAGAGATTACATATGCGGGTACTACCTTGGGCTCAGGTTGGCAGCCTATATGGGACTGGTTGTGTTTGCCCATGTCGGGCCCATGTGGTTTGGCCAAGCGGGCCCCATAAGTTTTTCCCATTCATAACCCATATAGAGATTACATATGCGGGTACTACCTTGGGCTCAGGTTGGCAGCCTATATGGGACTGGTTGTGTTTGCCCATGTCTGACCCATGTGGTTTGGCCAAGCGGGCCCCATAAGTTTTTCCCATTCATAACCCATATAGAGATTACATATGCGGGTACTACCTTGGGCTCAGGTTGGCAGCCTATATGGGACTGGTTGTGTTTGCCCATGTCTGACCCATGTGGTTTGGCCAAGCGGGCCCCATAAGTTTTTCCCATTCATAAACCCATATAGAGATTACATATGCGGGTACCTACCTTGGACTCATGTTGGCAGCCTATATGGGACTGGTTGTGTTTGCCCATGTCTGACCCATATGGTTTGGCCAAGCGGGCCCCATAAGTTTTTCCCATTCATAACCCATATAGAGATTACATATGCGGGTACTACCTTGGGCTCAGGTTGGCAGCCTATATGGGACTGGTTGTGTTTGCCCATGTCTGACCCATGTGGTTTGGCCAAGCGGGCCCCATATGTTTTTCCCATTCATAACCCATACAGAGATTACCTATGTGGGTACTACCTTGGGCCCATGTGGGCAGCCTATATGGGATTGATTGTGTTTGCCCATGTCTAACCTATTTGATAAACCCAAATGGGCCCCATTTGTGTTACCCATTTTCAGCCCATGCACTCAGTTCCCATTGGTGACCCAACTAGGACCCATATAGGGAGCCCACCTGTTTTTGCCCATGTGGGACCTACTTAGATGACCCAAGTGGGCCCCAGATAAGAAGCCCATTTTGGGACCATGCCCACTTGGTACCCCAAGTAGCCCAAGCATAAACCATGTGGGGCCCACATATACGTGTTGGCTGGGTTATTGTATTGTACCTTTAAAATTACAGAGACAATTAGATTATTGACTCATTTTTGCTTCCACTCAACAGCAAATATGACCTGAATAAAATAAAATGGCTAATAATAACAACCCCGCAATATCCCCGCAAACATTTAATTATGACAGGTTAGGTTGATAATGAAAATTAAAAAGGCTTTATTTTAAAATGTTCTATATACACGCATTAAAAAATAATAATACTTGCAGTAAGGACATGCTATTAATCTATCAAATGTATGTTTAAAATCATGTGATTGAAATGTTGTAAAATTAACTATTTTGTAGAGAGAAACTCGGATAACTTAGCATCCCATTTATGTAATTACTTAGGCTATTCATCAACAATTACTTACTATTAAACTGTACTACTACTACTACACAGATTAGAACATCATCTCAATACAATATTGAGCAAACATGTCACCTTTACCAGCGCAGGCGAATTATAACCATAGATAGTACGATTATAACCCAGAGATCGTTACTGCGCATGCGTCACCATCCATCCACTACGTATTGGACCATCCAACTACGTCATCGTGCTACAGGCTGCAGCGAGGGGTGTCTCCCAAATGGGCCACGAGACCAACTAAAGCAAACATTGACCACCATAATGGTAGCATACTTTTTTGATCACTTAAATATCAACTCTCAACAATCAATTCTGTAGACTTGTGACAAAAATAAAGTCAGTCTGGTTAGTAATAAGTGAAGCTGGTAATGCTGTTTGTGGAGTTGTTTATTCCTCCTCTGCTGAGATCTTCACAGATTTAATGTTTTCTTCATTTGATTTCAACTAAGGGTGTGGCTGAAGTCAGTTGTAGTTCTTGTGTTCCTCTTTTCTTCAGTGATTCTGCTTGTTAACAGCAGGTGTTCATCACTAATGCTCAAACATCACTTAATTATTTGTTCAGGTGTGTTTGATTAGGGTTGGAGCTAAACTCTGCAGGAAAGTGGATCTCGTGGTCCAGAGTTGAGGACTCCTGGTGTAGTAAATGCCGCTACATCTGAAAGCAGGTGATGGCGATTTACTACTAATCAAGGAACCGGCTTTACTGATTAGATGCGCCTAACAATGTCATGCGATATATCGCCCAGCCCTAGTGTGGACTCATAACACTGAGCAGTGTTAATTTAACACTGGGGATTATGCTGTGTACTGACCTATACGCGTAAAAATCTTTGAAGGGGGTATTCAGCAACCAACTTTTTCTATAAACATTTTTCCTCAGACTGTAAATTTAAATGTGTTTTGCCAATATTGAGTACTCATAATGATTAATAATAAAAAATAAAAATACTAATAAAACAAAATACAAACCCATAAGGAGCATGCAGGGTGGTGCTTGCACAGCAAAAACTCCAGTGTTAAATTAACACTCCTGGGAGTGTATATGAGTCCAGTGGTTTTCAATCCCAGTCCTCGCGACCCACTGCTCTGAACATTTTGTATGTCTCCCTTATTTAACACACCTGAATCAGATCATCAGCTCGTTGGAGAGACTCCACGCAGCAAAATCCCCCAGAGTTAAATTAACTCTGCTCAGAGAACATTTGGTCCCTCTCTACAGAGAGTTAAAATAACTCTGAATCAGAGTTAAAGTTAATGAGATACTTAAGTGATTAATTAAGTGATGATTGGGCATTAATGATGAACACCTGCTGTCAACAAGCAGACTCACTGAAGGAAAGAGAAACTCAAGAACTACAACTGACTTCAGCCACAGCAAGATCTCAGCAGAGGAGGATTAAATAACTCCACAAACATCATTACCAACCTCACTTATTACTAACCAGACTGACTTTATTTCTGCCAGACGTCTACAGAAGGTCTTAGTGAGAATTAACAGAGGTGTAGATGTTGAGGATTTATTGACATTTTTTGGTTACCATTCTGGAGACCAGTGTTTCCTTTAGTTGGGCAGTTTTACTCTTTATTTTTTTGTGTGAGTTTGTGGTTTTTGTAACAGGTTTTACCAAAACATGTAAGTTGTTACAAAAAATGCAAGGAACAAAGGCAAAAAGTTTTCAACAACAAAAAATAGATTAATGCACTTATCTCATCACTGTCCAACAGTGGTTATTTGATGTTAATAGATTATATGCACTAACAATACTCCCTTGCCACAGATCGGACAATCTGAATTTAGATTTTTAAAATGCATAATGGGAATTATTTTTTTTTAGACACAGACATCAAGAATCAGCATATGAATCTCAACAATGGTGGCATGTTTCATGCCTCAATGCATGCTGGGAGCCACAATAGTATAAAACTAGATGCAAAACCCAGGATGCATTGCGGCATGACGCATGTCACCATTGTTGAGATTCATATGCTGATTCTTGACATCTGTGTCTTAAAAGAAAAAAATTCCCTATAAAGTTTTTTTTAAAATCTAAATTCAGATCATCCAATCTGTAGCGAGTCTACAATCTACTAATATCCAATAACCACTTTTGGACAGTGATGAGAGAAGTGCATTACTCTACTTTTTACAAACTATATCACCTGATCATCTTTGTTTCTGGCTTTCTTTGTAACAATTTACATGTTTTGGTATAACTAGTTACAAAAACCACAAACTCACACACAAAAAAATAAAGAGTAAAACTGCCCAACTAAAGGAAACACTGGTCTCCAGAATGGTAACCAAAAAATGTCAATAAATCCTCAACATCTACACCTCTGTTAATTCTCACTAAGACCTTCTGTAGACGTCTGACAGAAATAAAGTCAGTCTGGTTAGTAATAAGTGAGGTTGGTAATGCTGTTTGTGGAGTTGTTTAGTCCTCCTCTGATGAGATCTTGCTGGGGCTGGAAGTCAGTTGTAGTTCTTGAGTTTCTCTTTCCTTCAGTGAGTCGGCTTGTTGACAGCAGGTGTTCATCATTAATGCCCAATCATCACTTAATTAATCACTTAATTATCTCATTAACTTTAACTCTGATTCAGAGTTATTTTAACTCTCTGTAGAGAGGGACCAAATGTTCTCTGAGCAGAGTTAATTTAACTCTGGGGATTTTGCTGCGTGGAGTCTCTCCAACGAGCTGATGATCTGATTCAGGTGTGTTAAATAAGGGAGACATACAAAATGTTCAGAGCAGTGGGTCGCGAGGACTGGATTTGAAAACCACTGCCTTAAGGTGTATGTTAGAACGAAAATGGAGAGCTTCTGGGACATAGACATAAACAGCACTTTCCAACAACTTCAAAACATTTGGTGACAAACGATTTTGGTTTTCTTGTTTTTATGCCGTTGGAGTTCTTCAGATTTTGTTTTTTGTTTTTAGACAAACTTACATTCACTGTAATTGAGTAAGATTTTAGAAGAAACCATTTGGTCCTGTTGGTGCTAGTAAAGGTTTAAGAGCTTTAAAATGTTTACTTTAATATTAAGTCTCATTTGCTAACATTAGTTTATTCATTAGCCAAAATGAACTAACAATGAACAATTTATTTACTGTATTTATTCATCTTTGTTAATATTAGGTGTGTGCGTGCGTGCATGTTTTTTTTTATGGGGACCAAATTACAAATTACCCCAAAAGTAGTAATACCAGTAAATTACATGGAAACAAAAACAATTTTATATATCATACAGAATGTTTTTTGAAAATGTAAAAATGCATAATGTTTTCTGTGATGTTTAGTTACCTTTGTATTTGAGGAAGAAAATGATAGTGCATATAAGCTTCATTGTCCTCCAGACTCTTTCTAAATGAGTTAAAGTGTTGTAACTGTTTGTGTTTATGTATAGTGTTTCTTTTGATTGTAACTAGGTTATTAAGAGATTTTTTTTTAATTCAAATTTGAAATGTACTAAATTACAACTTTGTTATAAAAAAATGTAATTATAAATGTATTTAATTATATAACAATGTACATATTACATTAAAGTATATTTTAGTTCACATTAATTGCGTGTCAGTGTATTGTGTAGTGCACTTAAAGTATATTTTAAAGACACTAGAAGCAATAATGAAAGTAGATATAAAGTTGTATTAAAGTCCTACTTAAGTTGTTCCAAAAAATCACTCTTAATGGCAACTTATTGCATTTTATTTCAACTTAATATGTGATACATTTGAAATTAATTACACTTAATATGCATTGAGTGCGCCCAAATTTAATTCACACTTAAGTGTATTTTTAACTGACATTAAAGTATATTTTAGTTCACATTAATTGCGTGTCAGTATATTGTGTAGTGCACTTAAAGTATATTTTAAAGACACTAGAAGCAATTATGAAAGTAGACATAAAGTTGTACTAAAGTCCCACTTAAGTTGTACCAAAAAATCACTCTTAATGGCAACTTATTGCATTTTATTTCAACTTAATATGTAATAAATTTGAAATTAATTATACTTAATGTGCATTAAGTGCGCCCAAAAGATTGCATTTAATTCACACTTGTGTATACTTTTAAAGTATATTATTTGTGTAATAAGTACACTTTATAAAAGTACACTAACGTGCACTTTTTTTTCACAAGGGAATGCTAGGATTTTTTCCCCAACAATGTCTCAGCAGTGCATTATTTGTTTGTATTCAGCTTATTTCACTGTGGATTATTTGGTAAATTTCGGCACAGGCTTTGCAAACAGACTTTTACGATATGGATCTGCCAGCAACGCCACAAATATGTACGTAGTCATGTTTATTCTAATGCCTGATCTGTGATCAGTGATTTCTGATGTAATTATTCAAGTTTAGACTATCTTCCTCTCAAAATCGTTCAATATGTTTGTGCATCTGTAAATGAAAGCCTGACTAAACAATCAACTTCACATCGTTTCTCTTAATAGGATGAAAATAATCTTATTTAAACTGTGATTAAATTATACAAAGAAAGCGATCAAAGAAAGCTCCCTTTTCCTATCGCCCGAGCTGTCAATCAAACAGCGTGAGTGTATCTGGACACTTGCCAAAAACTCGTTATTAAATAAATCATCATGAAATCAATGACACTGTCACAATGTACAACAAAGCTCTTACTGTATTTAGATCATGTTTGCTTTGTGATTTGGTGAAATAATTTGGTGAGAGTGCAGAAATTGCGTTGCAATGATAAGATATTTTCATATGCGATCAACAGACTTTCTGGCAAACATGTCAGCCTATCACTATAATGAGCTGATGAGTTGAATCAGGTGTGTTTGATTAGGGAGACAAAGAAAACGTGCAGTGTTGGGGGTCCTTCAGGACAGGGTTGAGAAACACTGCACTAACGTCTCACACAGACACGCCCCTTAAAACTGGGTGTTCAAATCAGAGGCTAAAATCAGGCTTGGAAAAATGCCTTTTATTTCTAAATTATGATTTTTTTATGTTAAAATCATACTAACATTATAAGGGCACCCCAGGGAACATTATGAAATAATACAATAATCCACTCTATCACCCCTTTAAGAAAATAAAAACTTTCTTAATTTGCAGGTTTTTTTCTATTTGCATGAGTTTTATTCAGTTGCAGCGCATTGAGCTCTCTCGGCCACCGTAATATGGAGATAATATAATGCAGCAACAAAACGTTGTTGTGATTCAGGTTAATACCTTTATTTATTAATGTATTATAATTTATTTTAAATGTAAAACAATTTTAATGCAGATGGTATACAATTTAGACATACATTTCTTAAATCAAATCACTAAAGAATACATACGAGAACAGTAATGACTACAAAGCATTACAGGAATAAAAAGACAAGCTAGATGCATTTAATGTGTGTAAGCCTTAAAAGGAGCATTGAAAAGTGTGAAAGAAAGCATCAGATCTGTGTATTTCACTCAGTGATGGCGGATAATGGACGAGCCGTGAGGATTGATCTTCTTCAGCTTCTCCATGACAGATGAGTACTGTTTTTCCCTTTCTTTCTCAGACAGCAAAGAAGGATTGATCTCCAGGAATTTATATGCATCCTTGGACTGAATGCTGAAGATGCTCTGCGCTCTCTGAGAGCATAAACCAAATCTCTGCCAGAACTGAAAGATTAATGACACACCAGCATTATTCACAACACATTTACTAAAAATACAGTGACTTAAACTCATGTTGGCCAAAATCACTCGCTAGTTAAAGTCTGTAAAAAAAATAATTTGATTGAAAGTCATGGCAAAAATTATTTAAATACTGCAATGTTACATGAAAAACAAACAAGAATCTTACATTTTTATTTATTGGTACTTTAAAGGCTCCCAGCAGGCACAGGATATAGACTCCAACGTCGGTCAGACGTTGGATTTTGGTTGAAAATGCAAGCTGGGTTGACGTCTAAATCCAATGTTTGTTTGACGTCAAGCTCCAACGTTGGACAGTTGTTGAATTTTGGTTGGAATAAACCAAACCAAACGGTGAAATGCATGGCTGTACACTTATTACCAGCTTCACTTAAAACTAACCAGATTTACTTTATTTAATTTCCGTTTTAATGAAATCATTATTTTGTATTTTAAAGTCACCTTGATGGTTGTTAGCGTTTGCTTTAGTTGTCCTCTTGACCCTTAATTCTATGCTATAACATTTTGTCTGGCTGTTTTAACTGTGTGTTCATAAAGTATAACTGTTGTAGATAAAAAAGCCATGAGATCAGGTGACTTTGGCTGTTTCTTTATGATGATGACATCGATATCATCATGTAATAGCCTGAATCTCTGATCATTTTGAGTGTCTATGTGCTCAGATTATATAGGACTTGTTGTTTTAATTGTGTTTTATTTATAATAGAATTTACTTGATTCTACAGCATATCTAGCAGTGTTGTTTATTCAATAATATACTTGTTTTTTAAAAACTATTTAGTGCACAAAAACGTTTAACCTATGGCATTACTTAGATGCACACAGACATCAAGAAACAGTGTATGGATCTCAACAATGGTGAAAATCAAACAAAATATCCTGATAATCAGATCAACTCTGAGCATAAAACAAGCTACAAAAAAATCCAGCTGCATAATTTATTAATGCTGCAATGCATGCTGGGAGATATGGGTCAGTTTTGATTGGTGGTACCCAGCATGCACTGCAGCATGAAGCATTTCGTTGAGAGTCATACACTGATTTTTGATGGCTAAGTAATAATGTAGAGGAAAAAGATTAATGTACTAAGTATTTTAAAGCTGTTCTTTATTTTATTTGATAAACAATATTGCACTGTAAAATTAGATGGCTTCTACGGTAAAGAAAAAAAAAAAACACACTAAAAGCAGAAGTCCTATAAAATCAAAGATTAGACACAAAGTCAGTGATTCACGCATTATAAGTTGATAATTTCATCATTATCAATAAACATCACCTGATTTTATTTCATCTAAACTTTTTTACCACAACAAATGTGCTGTATAAACGCAGTTTTGGCAGCACGAGAAAAATGAATATTTAAAAGTCAAGGATCAAGAGTCCAACTAAAGCAAACGCTAACCACCATCATGGTGACTTTAAAATACAACTATTGATTTAATTAAAACGGGAATTGAATAAAGTAAATCTGGTTAGTAATAAGTGAAGCTGGTAATGCTGTTTGAGTTGTTGACTCTGCTGAGATCTTCAGAGATTTAATGTGCTGCCATGCATGTCACATTTTTTTGCGGTGCTTATTCCAACCACAATTCAACATCTGTCTGACGTTGGAGCTTGACGTCAAACAAACGTTGGGTTTAGACGTCAACCTGACTTTCATTTTCAACCAAAATATGACGTCTGACTGATGTTGGATTAGTTGGAGTCCAACGTCTTCCTGACGTCACATTGACGTCCTGTGTTTGCTGGGCTTAGTTCACCCCCCAAAAAAATCTGTCATTAACTAGTTGCACTCATGTCGTTCCAAACCTGTAAAACTTTAGTTAATCTTGAGAACACAAATTAAGATCTTTTTAATGAAATGGGATATAATTTTGTCCCTCCATTGACAGAACGCAACTGACACTTTCCAGAACAGTAAAGACAGCATTAAAGTAATCCATGTGACTCCAGTGGTTTAACCTCAACAATTGCATGGTTATTTACCAAATAGGTAGGTGCTGGTCATATAATTAGAATATCATGAAAAAGTTGATTTAATTCAGTAATTCCATTCAAAAAGTGAAAGTTGTATATTATATTCATTTATTACACAGACTGATATATTTCAAATGTTTATTTATTTTAATTTTGATGATTATAACTGACAACTAATGAAAATCCCAAATTCAGTATCTCAGAAAATTTGAATATTACTTAAGACCAATACAAAAAAAGGATTTTTAGAAATGCTGGCCAAATGAAAAGTATGAACATGAAAAGTATGAGCATGAAAAGTATGAGCATGTACAGCACTCAATACTTAGTTGCGGCTCCTTTTGCCTGAATTACTGCAGCAATGCGGCGTGATGGAGTCGTTCAGTCTGTGGCACTGCTCAAGTGTTATGAGAGCCCAGGTTGGTCTGATAGTGGCCTTCAGCTCTTCTGTTGGGTCTGGCGCAGGGGTAGGGAACGTCGGTCCTGGAGAGCCATAGCCCTGCAGAGTTTAGCTCCAACCCTGATAAAAACTCACCTGATTGTAGCCTTAATGATCTTAAAGACATTGATTAGCTGGTTCAGGTGTGTTTGATTAGGGTTGGAACTAAACTCTGCAGGGCTATGGCTCTCCAGGACCGACGTTCCCTACCCCTGGTCTGGCGTATCACATCTTCCTCTTCACAATACCCCATAGATTTTCTATAGCAGTGGTTCTCAAATCCAGTCCTCGCGCCCCACTGCTCTGAACATTTTGTATGTCTCCCTTATTTAACACACCTGAATCAGATCATCAGCTCGTTGGAGAGACTCCACGCAGCAAAATCCCCAGAATTAAATTAACTCTGCTCAGATAACATTTGGTCCCTCTCTACAGAGAGTTAAAATAACTCTGAATCAGAGTTAAAGTTAATGAGATACTTAAGTGATTAATTTAGTGATGATTGGGGATTAATTATGAACACCTGCTGTCAACAAGCAGAATCACTGAAGGAAAGAGAAACCCAAGAACTACAACTGACTTCAGCCACAGCAAGATCTCAGCAGAGGAGGATTAAACAACTCCACAAACAGCATTACCAGCCTCACTTATTACTAACCAGACTGACTTTATTTCTGTCAGACGTCTACAGAAGGTCTTAGTGAGAATTAACAGAGGTGTAGATGTTGAGGATTTATTGACATTTTTTGGTTACCATTCTGGAGACCAGTGTTTCCTTTAGTTGGGCAGTTTTACTCTTTATTTTATTTTGTGAGTTTGTGGTTTTTGTAACTGGTTTTACCAAAACATGTAAATTGTTAAAAAGAAAGCCAGAAACAAAGATGATCAGGTGATACAGTTTTCAATTGCAAAAAGTAGAGTAATGCACTTCTCTCATCAATGTCCAAAAGTGGTTATTGGATATTAGTAGATTATTTTTAGAACGAAATTCGCTACAGATTGGATATCTGAATTTAGAATTTTTAAAAAACTTTATAGGGATTTTTTTTCTTTTAAGACACAGATATCAAGAATCAGCATATGAATCTCAACAATGGTGACATGTTTCATGCCGCAATGCATCCTGGGTTTTGCATCCAGTTTTATACTATTGTGGTTCCCAGCATGCATTGCGGCATGAAACATGCCACCATTGTTGAGATTCATATGCTGATTCTTGATGTCTGTGTCTAAAAAAAAATCTAAATTTAGATTGTCCGATCTGTGGCAAGGGAGTATTGTTAGTGAATATAATCTATTAACATCAAATAACCACTGTTGGACAGTGATAAGATAAATGCATTATTCTACTTTTTTGTTGAAAACTTTTTGCCTTTGTTCCTTGCATTCTTTGTAACAATTTACATGTTTTGGTAAAACCAGTTACAAAAAACACAAACTCACACTAAAAAAATAAAGAGTAAAACTGCGCAACTTAAGGAAACACTGGTCTCCAGAATGGTAACCAAAAAATGTCAATAAATCCTCAACATCTACACCTCTGTTCATTCTCACTAAGACCTTCTGTAGACGTCTGACAGAAATAAAGTCAGTCTGGTCAGTAATAAGTGAGGTTGGTAATGCTGTTTGTGGAGTTGTTTAATCCTCCTCTGCTGAGATCTTGCTGTGGCTGGAAGTCAGTTGTAGTTCTTGAGTTTCTCTTTCCTTCAGTGATTCTGCTTGTTGACAGCAGGTGTTCATAATTAATCCCCAATCATCACTAAATTAATCACTTAAGTATCTCATTAACTTTAACTCTGATTCAGAGTTATTTTAACTCTCTGTAGAGAGGGACCAAATGTTATCTGAGCAGAGTTAATTTAACTCTGGGGATTTTGCTGCGTGGAGTCTCTCCAACGAGCTGATGATCTGATTCAGGTGTGTTAAATAAGGGAGACATACAAAATGTTCAGAGCAGGAAATTACAGGAAATCAAATTCCATACTTTTCCAAACTGCGTAGGAACCCGGAAAGTATTACGGGTTTGGAACAACATGAGGAAGAAAAATTTATGACAGAATGTGCACATCACATCACATTAAGTGTACATCATTTATTTTCTCTCACCACACAAACTTTGGAGGTGTGCAGCGTCCTCATCCAGCACACAGCAAAAACACTAGTGTTAAATGGACTCTCCTGTGAGTTTATTTGGTTCCAGCCTCAAGAGTGTGAAGTGTTAAAATATGAGTGTATAACTCATACAGTAGCCAAACAAAATCTAAAGTTAATAATTTAAGGGTCAAGAGACCAACTAAAGCAAACACTGATCTCCATAATGGCTCATTAAAAATGAGATTTTCTCCTTTAGTGATTATGCTTGTTAACATCAGGTGTCTTCAATAATGCTCATTCATCACTCAATTAATCACTTAATTATCTCATTAACTTTTTCACTCTTCAGTGTTAATTTAACACTCATATTTTAACACTTTACACTCTTGAGGCTGGAGCCAAATAAACTCCCAGGAGAGTCCATTTAACACTGGAGTTTTTGCTGTGCAGTTAAAACGGTATAACTTTCAGTGATTAGACATATGCATCTTAGTTGAGTCTACAATGCTCACTTTGCATTCTGGAAAATATGGCATCATTTGTACTTTTGTACACTATTAATCAGAATGCATTATGGGTTGACAAAAATGACATAGTGAATGAAATTTATAATCAACTTTAACCAGAATCAAATGTTCAACGCCTCACTTACCTTTCCTGCTTCTTCAATGGAGTTCAGAAACTCATCCTTCATGTAATCCAGGTCAACGAGTTCCTCCCCAACAAAGGTCTTGTCTTTCAGCGTCTTCAGCGTAACATCCACCTTCTCCCAGAACTTTTTAAGATCAACTAGAACTTGCTGGATTTGAAAAAGACACTGCTGGACTTCCGTCAGGTGGACAGGACTGGGAATCTCACCTGAACAAACAACACACAACACATATTGATTTATGAGAGACCACTGTGAGCCTTCAGACTGTTTCACACGAATTGGTGAAGAATATGTAAAGAGCAACACATGCATACAGACACATGTATGTTTGTAACAATAATGTAAAAGCACAGAGAAATTCTCACCACTTTTTATTTTGGAAGTGGCCAACTTCAGCTGAAGATCAGTCTGCTGGATTTTGATGTTCCACTCTTTGTTTCGCAGAATGTTCTTTTCAGAGTCGAGACGGGTCAGCTCGCCTTTTTTAACAGCGACACCAGGTATCTTCGAAACATCTTTGAAGGCTCCAAATAATGCGCTAAAGATCCATGGAAAAAAGGAATTTCGTTTTTCTTCATATTTTCGGATGAGATCCTGCAGCTCGGAGTTTGTTTTTTCAGTTTTCTTCTCATTTTCCTTCATATCGTCAACATTTTTCCTCATCTCCACTTCAAGCTTGGCCAAAGCATCCTCCAGACCCTTCATCTCATCAGAGTGTTTAGTTAGTTTTTCTTTGGTATCTTTCTGTTCTTGAAAAACATCACTGGTGCACGTTGACACACTTTGGTTTTGTAGATCATACCTGAATAATATTTCAGATAAATGAGTTTATAGTGATGTGGTCCGGATTTCACAAACACAACACAGACACTGAACAGTTTTCTAAAAGGGACCCTATTTTTATTTTATTTTGAAACATTTTTTTAATGAAAAATAAAAAAAATGCTTATGGAAGTACACAGCAAAAACCCCAGTGCTAAATTAAGTTTCAAGTTTCAAGTTTGTATTTATTTATATAGCACATTTAAGAACAGCCACCAGGGCTGACCAAAGTGCTGAACAATACACAAAATAAAGAACAAGGACAAACCACACAATCATGACAGAAACTCATAGTGAATTAAAAGCTAAAGAAAAAAAATAGGTTTTAGGAGAGGATTTAAAAACAGTTAGAGATTGAGCCGCTCTGATGTAAACCGGAAGGCTTTTCCACAGCCTAGGGCCAGCAATAGCAAAGGCTCTGTCCCCTCTATTCTTTAAGCGTGATCTGGGGACAGCCAAAAGTCTCTGATCACCAGACCGCAGGTTTCGTGTGGGATTGTTTGGACAGAGTAGCTCAGACAAATAGCTCGGTGCCAGATTATTTACAGATTTAAAAACAAAAAGAAGAATTTTAAACTCAATTCTAAAATGCACAGGTAGCCGATGCAGTGATTTTAAAATAGGTGAAACATGATCAAATTTACGTTTTCTTTTGAGGAACTTTGCAGCAGCATTCTGAACTAGTTGGAGACAGGCAATAGAGTGTTTGGGTATGCCAAAGTAAAGAGAGTTGCAATAATCCAACCGTGATGTAATGAGTGCATGGACAGCAATCTCTAAGGTTTTCTCAGAAAGGGAGTATTTGATCTTAGAAAAAAGACGTAGCTGGAAAAATCAAGAACTAATCACCACATTTATTTGTTTTTCAAATTTGAGGTTCTGATCCCACAGAACACCTAAGTTCTTAATGCAGGATGAAGTTGGATAAAGATAATCCAGATCAATGTTACTGCTATTACAGTTGTCATGCATGGGGGCCAAAGACTATCACTTCGGTTTTGGATTCATTCAAAAATAAGAAATTTTGAAAGAAAATTAACTCTCCTGGGAGTTTATTTGGCTCCTGACTCAGGCCCCGTTTACACGTACATGGTTATTTTGAAAAACGGAGACATTTCCCTTCGGTTGTGCCCCTCGTTAACACGCAAACGGAGAATTCTCCTCTGAAAACGATTCTTTCTAAAAACTCCGGTCAGAGTGGAGATTTTGGAAAACTCCGTTTGCACGTTTGCATGTAAACTGAGAAAAACTGAGTTTTAGGCAGTCGACGTCAAAGTATGCGACATAACTTGCACTGCGTCAAAAGTGCAACCTATATTTTCGGGATTCTGATTGGCTAACGTGGGCTTGAGCTTCTCATTTACTTAATCTATCCATACTGTGTACAGTCATTTTAAATGTTTCTAATTATATCACTTTCAATTTCAGGGTTCCCAAATGTGATTGGGTGCCTTGATGGAACCCACATTCCCATTAAAGCTCCTTCAGTCAATGAAGGAGACTATGTTAATAGGAAGTCAATCCATAGCATCCCAGCCAACACAGCCATGTGGGGGCCATATGGGTTTGACCTGGGCTATCTAACTGGGACCCAGACAGTTTTGTCCTCGGTTTCCATGGTGGCCCCACATGGGTTTGCCCAGATGAATTGAACACTGCTCAGTGTGCACACTACAGGCTGTTAAATGTAACACTGATCAGTGTTGGTGTTAATGAGGTAATTAAGTGATTGAATAATGATTGAGCATTAGTGATGAACACCTGTTGTTAACAAGCAGAACCACTGAAGGAAAGAGAAACACAAGAACTACTTCCAGCCACAGCCTTAGATGAAATCAACTGAAGATAAAATACACAAAATCTCTCAGGATCTGATTAAACAACTCCACAAACAGCATTACCAGCTTCACTTATTACTAACCTGGTTGACTTTATTTCTGGTAGACGTCTAAATAAGTTCTTATTGAGATTTAACAGAGGTTAAGATGTTGATGATTTATTGAAAATAATAGTTTGGTTTGATGCCACCATTATGGTGAACAGCGTTTGCTTTAGTTGGGATCTTGACTTTTTAACATTAGTTTTACTCTGCTCAGTTGTGTCTGATTGTTATGTTAAGAACAGCAAGAGAAAATGCATTCAGATGTTATAAGCTGATTGATGATCAAAGTCTAATCATCATGCACTGTAAAAAATAAATTATAGATTTATATATAATTAATTAAAATGCGGCAACAAATTACAAGCAATATTATTAATTAAATTTAGCAAATTAGAATTGAGTAATAATTAATCAAGGTAATTACTTAAATGTTAACCATTTAAAATGAGTAAAATTTACAAAATATATGTTATTGCCAACATTGAAGACACCTGATGTTAACAAGCAGAATCACTGAAGGAGAAAACCATAATTAAAGTCACCATTATGGAGATCAGTGTGTGTTTTAGTTGGGCTCTTCACCCTTAAATTATTAACTTTAAGTTTTTTTTGGCTGCTGTACATGAGTTACAACAGCCGGATGAACAAACGGTGATCTGATGGTGTTGGTTGTGTTTTAACATAATCATTATTTCACAATCATTTGACCTGAATCACTGAACTCAAATGGAGTCCAGTTTATGAGTTAAGTTAACTTTATTAACTATAGAAGTACGGGCATTGTACTACCATTGTACTATTGTAATATTTTTAACTTTTACAAGGTAATCCAAATAATTTCTAAAACGTTTCTCTTGTACAAAAAAAAAACAAAAAAAACACAGATATCATGAGTCAGCCTGTGAATCTCAACAATGGTGACATTTATAAAGCATGTTGCAGTGCATTCTGGGTTGCACCAATCAAAACTCATTCATGGCTCCCATCATGCATTGCTGCATGAATAAATAATGAGCTTATGATCAGAGGTTGTCACCATTGCTGAGATTCATACACTAAATATTGATGTCTGTGTGCACCTAAAATAAAAACATATATATTTTTTATTAGTTCAACATTTCTATTTGTTCTTTTGGCTGTTATAACTCATGTACAGCAGCCAAACAAAGCTTAAAGTTGACAATTTAAGGGTGAAGAGCCTAACTAAAACACACACTCATCTCCATAATGGTGACTTTAATTATGGTTTTCTCCTTCAGTGATTCTGCTTGTTAACATCAGGTGTCTTCAATGTTGGCAATAACATATATTTTGTAATTTTTACTCATTTTAAATGGTTAACATTTAAGGAATTAATTTGATTAATTATTACTCAATTCTAATTTGTTAAACTTAATTAATAATATTGCTTGTAATCTGTTGCCTCATTTTTATTAATTAGATATAAATAAAATCTATGTTTTCATTTTTACAGTGTTTAACTCACTAAAATTCTGAGTTTTTTATGGGTGATATGTTATTTTTGTTTGTTTTCTTGTTGTGATTCTACAGCAAGAATTTCAGTATATTTTTATCAGAACATCAAATGATTCTTAAAACACCATCATATTTGTATCATCAATCAGCTTATAGCATCTGATTGCTTTTTCTCTTGCTGTTCTCAACATAACAATCAGATACAACTGAGCAGAGAAAAACTAATGCTAATAAGTCAGAGCCCAACTAAAGCAAACGCTGATCACCATAATGGTGGCATCAAACCAAACTATTATTTTCAATAAATCATCATCATCTTAACCTTCTGTAGACGTCTGACAGAAATTAAGTCAACCTGGTTAGTAATAAGTGAAGCTGGTAATGCTGTTTGTGGAGTTGTTTAATCAGATCTTGAGGGATTTAGTGTATTTTATTTTCAGTTGATTTCATCTAAGGCTGTGGCTGGAAGTAGTTGTGTTTCTCTTTCCTTCAGTGATTCTGCTTGTTAACAGCAGGTGTTCATCACTAATGCTCAATCATTATTTAATCAATTAATTATCTCATTAACTCCAACACTGATCAGTGTTACATTTAACAGCCTGTAGTGTGCACACTGAGCAGTGTTCAATTCATCTGGGCAAACCCATGTGGGGCCACCATGGAAACCGAGGACAAAACTGTCTGGGTCCCAGTTAGATAGCCCAGGTCAAACCCATGTGGGCCCCACATGGCTGTGTTGGCTGGGATCAATGTGCAGGTGACAATAGATTTTTTGGGTGCTAAATGTTTGGGTGTTTAAACCATTAAATCACCCCTCACAGTATGGATAGATTAAGTAAATGGTCTGTCATAGAATATCATAGAACGGACAAACCCGCCACTCTGTGGAATTCCTCTTTAATGACCCTCAGTTGTTTATGGCCAGGGAACTGCACAAAAGTGTGAACCGTTTGATTGCAATGGATACTGTACGAACAGCCCTACACACAGTTGCCGTTCCCACATGCTCTGCATCGCCTACTGTATACAAAAAACTCCCCGTCGCAAAAAAGCGAAGGGCAATGCACAAAATGCACGGCAATGCACTGCTCCGTGTTCAGCGCTAATCCGCGATGTGTCACGTTTGCTATAGGGTTTCAAAATATTCGTTAAATAAATTAACGATTCTTTTGAAAAACGGTAACGCTCCCACAAATATTCATTTGGATACGAAAACACATCGATACGTGGTCGTATCACCCTCTCACGGCGGAAAAGATTTCGTATTATCTGTGCTTCCACATCCACTGGATCGTCTTCAAAAGGGCACGCCATGCTCCGTCTCCTCTCTGAAACAAACTAACCCTGGAACATAACCTGTTCCGGAGCAGTTCAGAGAGTGAGTTGCTATGACTACTAACATACCCTGAAAGTTACCTCCGTTTTTGCAACCGAAAGTTGAGGTTATCCGCTTACTTACTCTTAAACATACCCGGGTATGTCACATAACCTGCTTTCTGGAATACACCCCAGATGCTCGCAGTTCTGATAAGGGGAGTGATTACAACACACTGGGCCAGCTAACCAATCACAGCACATTTTGTATTTCGGAGGAGGGGCTTCATCGAAACAGGAGCTAAAGGGCTATTCGAATTAGATTGTGGAGAGAGGTGCTGACAGCTTTGGCATTGTGTGCAGGTGCCAAGTCCTGTTGGAAAATGAAATCTGCATCTCCATAAAGTTGGTCAGCAGCAGGATGCATGAAGTGCTTTAAAACTTCCTGGTAGACCCACTTCCTTTTTTTTTTTTTTTTTACAATCAATATGTTCATGTGTTCTAAATAGTGATTAAGGAAAGTATTGTTTTCTGTGAAATACTAAACTTCTCTATGATAGGATGTTACTAATATTTTTACCTCCTCACCATGTCATCCACCGCCTTAATGATGTCATTGATCCATGTTTTGGCTTTCTCCAGGTACCTCACGGCCAGAACGGGTTTGTTCAGCTCAACAGCTTTCTTCAGTATTGGGAAGAGGGAGGTGACCAGGTTGGAACTCGTGCCGACACACTACGAGAAAATATCATTCATCATTAAAGTTAGTCATTTGATAGATTATTATGTCATGCCAATTTACAGTGACCATAAAACAGTAGAACAGATACAAATCTGTGTAACTTATTAACCATAGTCTTCTAAAGTCATATGATGCTGACATGGCTATATGTGTTCATTTCTTTTTTTGAAGTTTTCGGTTCCTGTTCTAGCTCTGTTGTATCTAGTTTGTCAACATATTGTCCAGTGTACTTATATTCCTTAGTTCTCTTACGAGAGGCTCTCTCATACTGCGTACTGAAAGTATGCACCAGGTAAAGTCTCTTTGCTCGAGATATTGAAGCCAAAATTTTATCCTTAAATTTGCATTGTCAAAGCAGTGCAGCAGCAGTCAGACCTAGCCATAGACATCATATAGATCAGGGATGCTCAACTTCGGTCCTGGAGGGCCACTGTCCTACAGAGTTTAGCTTCAACCCTGACAAAAGCTCTTTTCTAGTAATCCTGAAACCATTGATTAGCTTGTTCAGGTGTGTTTAATTAGGGTTGGAGCTAAACTCTGCAGGACAGTGGCCCTCCAGGACTGAAGTTGAGCATCCCTGATATAGATAGACGCCCTATCGACCGCTACTGCCTATTAGCGCGGTCGAGCCGTGGAGCCGCCATCTTAGACCGGTCACCCGCTCCACTCAGTGTCATCTGTATGGCAGGTGCAATGAGCTGTCAGCGCATTTAATTAATCATACCTCACTGAATACCCAACTGATTTTCACGCGGGGTTTTTTTCTGCAAATGTCATTCATGTAGCTATGATACAGGACACATGGTTCGGCATATTTTAATATTCATAGTAGGCTTAACAGTAATATAATATTCTGATATAAGATATAAAGTGACCAGACGTCCAAAATCAAAATATGTGATGTAGGATATAAGGTATTTTATAAATCACACACTATAAATATGATAAAGAAGCAGAAACAGATAGTTTCAGTAAAGTAAGATATTTTAATAAGTTGAAGAAACAATATGTGACACACACACACATATACATACACTCGATTTACGCATCGCCGTCATGTGTGTATTAAAGTTAACGTTACACAGGTAAGTTAAAGTTAGATTGCTTCCTGATATCACGTGCGCAAACACAAATAACCTATATTTATATATATATATACTACAGGGCCGTTGAATGCTTGTATCTGATAACCGAGAAGCTCTTGTAATTATTACTTTACCCCAGTGGTTTTCAATCCCAGTCCTCGCGACCCACTGCTCTGAACATTTTGTATGTCTCCCTTATTTAACACACCTGAATCAGATCATCAGCTCGTTGGAGAGACTCCACGCAGCAAAATCCCCAGAGTTAAATTAACTCTGCTCAGAGAACATTTGGTCCCTCTCTACAGAGAGTTAAAATAACTCTGAATCAGAGTTAAAGTTAATGAGATACTTAAGTGATTAATTAAGTGATGATTGGGCATTAATGATGAACACCTGCTGTCAACAAGCAGACTCACTGAAGGAAAGAGAAACTCAAGAACTACAACTGACTTCAGCCACAGCAAGATCTCAGCAGAGGAGGATTAAATAACTCCACAAACATCATTACCAACCTCACTTATTACTAACCAGACTGACTTTATTTCTGCCAGACGTCTACAGAAGGTCTTAGTGAGAATTAACAGAGGTGTAGATGTTGAGGATTTATTGACATTTTTTGGTTACCATTCTGGAGACCAGTGTTTCCTTTAGTTGGGCAGTTTTACTCTTTATTTTTATGTGTGAGTTTGTGGTTTTTGTAACTGGTTTTACCAAAACATGTAAGTTGTTACAAAGAATGCAAGGAACAAAGGCAAAAAGTTTTCAACAACAAAAAGTAGATTAATGCACTTATCTCATCACTGTCCAACAGTGGTTATTTGATGTTAATAGATTATATGCACTAACAATACTCCCTTGCCACAGATCGGACAATCTGAATTTAGATTTTTAAAATGCATAATGGGAATTATTTTTTTTTAGACACAGATATCAAGAATCAGCATATGAATCTCAACAATGGTGGCATGTTTCATGCCTCAATGCATGCTGGGAGCCACAATAGTATAAAACTAGATGCAAAACCCAGGATGCATTGCGGCATGACGCATGTCACCATTGTTGAGATTCATATGCTGATTCTTGACATCTGTGTCTTAAAAGAAAAAAAATCCCTATAAAGTTTTTTTTAAATTCTAAATTCAGATCGTCCAATCTGTAGCGAGTCTACAATCTACTAATATCCAATAACCACTTTTGGACAGTGATGAGAGAAGTGCATTACTCTACTTTTTACAAACTATATCACCTGATCATCTTTGTTTCTGGCTTTCTTTGTAACAATTTACATGTTTTGGTATAACTAGTTACAAAAACCACAAACTCACACAAAAAAATAAAGAGTAAAACTGCCCAACTAAAGGAAACACTGGTCTCCAGAATGGTAACCAAAAAATGTCAATAAATCCTCAACATCTACACCTCTGTTAATTCTCACTAAGACCTTCTGTAGACGTCTGACAGAAATAAAGTCAGTCTGGTTAGTAATAAGTGAGGTTGGTAATGCTGTTTGTGGAGTTATTTAATCCTCCTCTGCTGAGATCTTGCTGTGGCTGAAGTCAGTTGTAGTTCTTGAGTTTCTCTTTCCTTCAGTGAGTCGGCTTGTTGACAGCAGGTGTTCATCATTAATGCCCAATCATCACTTAATTAATCACTTAAGTATCTCATTAACTTTAACTCTGATTCAGAGTTATTTTAACTCTCTGTAGAGAGGGACCAAATGTTCTCTGAGCTAGAGTTAATTTAACTCTGGGGATTTTGCTGCGTGGAGTCTCTCCAACGAGCTGATGATCTGATTCAGGTGTGTTAAATAAGGGAGACATACAAAATGTTCAGAGCAGTGGGTCGCGAGGACTGGATTTGAAAACCACTGCTTTACCCAACCACTCCATGCCGAGTGATGCAGTCAGAGGTGGGTAATCCAGGACCAAAGAGTAAAAACCCTGCCATGTGTTTATTCCACCCATGAACTCAGTCAGCTGATTTCACTAATTAGTTCTATCTTCTGTCTGAATTAGCAAATCCAGGTGATTGGAACAAAATACTGAGGAGGACTTTTACTTTCTGAACCTGGACTTTACACCTCTGCATAGCAATGCCACATATCAGCCAAGAGCAAAGAAATAAACCAGACCTGGACCTTATCGTAGCCAAAAAATATGTGTATATTAAATATGGAGTAATTTCAGCCATAGCCTTAGATTAAATCAACTGAAGAGAAAAGAAGACATTAAATCTGTGAAGATCTCAGCAGAGGAGGAATTAACATCTCCACAAACAGCATTACCAGCTTCACTTATTACTAACCAGGCTGACTTTATTTATTTCAGACGTCTACAAATGTTTTATTGAGAATTAACAGAGGTTTAACTCTAATGTGTTTCATTTAAAGTCACCACAACAGTGATTAGTGTTTCCATTATTTGGGCTCTTAACTCTTATTACATCTTTTGTCACTTATGGCTGTTGTGCCAGTGTGTATGTTAAACACATTTACAGCAGCAAAGAAAGCTAAAGTGAAATGAGACCAGGTGATGTTGGTTATCTTTTTATGCTCTTATAATCATCATGAAATAGACTGAGTCACTGGTGTATTTAATCTAAAAATTATGTTGTCAAATTAATATTCGTTTACACTCTGCAGTATTACTGCAGCATAAGATGCAACAATATTGTAACAATAAGTTAGAAGCCTAACAAACATAAGCACAAAAAATCAGTTTTTGATGAAACACACAGACATCATCAATCAGAGTATGAATCTCAACAATGGTGACAATCAAAAGAACTTTGCTGCAATGCATGCTGGGTACCAGCATAGTGCAAAACTCCCAGCATGCATTGCAACATGAATAAATTATGCAGCTGAATTGTCCTATTATTTAGTTTAATTCTAAATATTTGCTTTTATTTTTTGCTGTTGTTTTTGTTGTGAATTAGTAGCTTTTCAGTGATGTACTGAATCTGTTTATCTAAATATTTGTGGTTGTCACCCTTGTTGAGATACATACGCTGATTGTTTATATCTGTATGTGTTAGTGTAGGCTAACTTTTTTAATAAATGTTTGTCAAAAGATTTAAACTGATTGTTATATTGCTGGTTCTCATGCTACAGTAATACAGGGTTTATGATGTGACTGTATTAGTTAACCAACTTAATTATTAAATTAAAAACCTCAGTAAATCAGGATATTTCATGATGATTATAAAACCATTAACAGGTAATCGTCATCACCTGATCTCATTTCACTTTAGCTTTCTTTGTTGCTGCAAATGTGTCTGACAAACACACTGCCACAGCAACTATAAAAACACAAATAATATAACAAGAGTTAAGACCCCAAATAATGGAAACACTAATCACTGTTACGGTGACTTAAAATTAAACCCATTATTTCTCAAAAAAACTTTTGTAGACGTGTGACTTTTGTAAAGTCAGTCTGGTTAGTAATAAGTGAAGCTGTAATGCTGTTTGTGGAGTTGTTTATTCCTCCTCTGCTGAGATCTTCACATATTTAATGTCTTCTTTTCTCTTCAGTTGATTTAATCTAAGGCTATGGCTGAAATTACTCCATATTTAATATACACATATTTTTTGGCTACGATAAGGTCCAGGTCTGGTTTATTTCTTTGCTCTTGGCTGATATGTGGCATTGCTATGCAGAGGTGTAAAGTCCAGGTTCAGAAAGTATAAGTCCTCCTCAGTATTTTGTTCCAATCACCTGGATTTGCTAATTCAGACAGGAGAGAGAACTAATTAGTGAAATCAGCTGACTGAGTTTATGGGTGGAATAAACACATGGCAGGGTTTTTACTCTTTGGCCCCTGGATTACCCACCTCTGGATGCAGTAAACATAGCCTAACGTTAGCTGGCTACGATTTCAGTACAGTAATATCAAAGATCCTTGCTCCTTCTCAATTATCTGGTAATATTCTATTCACAAAATACAACCAAAAGTACGGTAATGTTAAAAATTACTTGTGAAAAGTAATCCCGGGCCCTATATTGCGATGGTCCGCCGATTAGAACAGGAAAATGCTCCACAGTGCTCTGGCATCTTAACTGCTGCTAAGCAACGAAACAAGGAGTACAACCGGTTTAAGATGGCGGCCGTATTTCTCGGTGCCCAGCGGCCAATAGGGCATCTAGTCTCTATATAATATATATGCCTAGAGTGGGCTGTCTCGTGCGCTCATTGGCTGCCCCGCGGCAACTGCTGCAGCCTACCACTGAGCTCCTGGCGTGACTTCACGTCCAATGAATGCCCGCCAAAATGGGAGTGGCTTAGCGTATAAAATAGGGCTGGGCGATATATCGCATGACACTAGGCTTGTTTGAGATGCGCCTTGCCTCGCCTGAATTGTATGCGAGAGTAGGCGGCTGCAGTGAGGGGAGGAGTGAAAAAAGCGCAGGCAAGCCGGACAGTTTTCTCTTCTCACAGTGGATCTGACACCTGTGAGATCAAAGATGGATATCGCGGGATTCACGGGATTCACGCTCGTGCACAGTGTTGGTAATAAACTGGATGTAATTTAAGTTCTGTTGCTTTTATATGAAAATAAATATAATGAACAAGACACCCAAAGCACTTATTCAATCCCACTCCAAATAGGCTACGTGTTTATCAATCATTTGTTTCTTTACTACAGACGTGTTTTTATATATGGCCTATATATATATATATATATATATATATATATATATATATATATATAATATATATATATATATATATATTTTTTTTTTTATATATATATATATAAATCACATAATCCATAGAGATCGCACTGTCAGAGAGTTTGGGAATACTCACACATAATTTATACACATAAAAACACGAAATCAGAGTTTTAAATTCAAACATTTAAAAAAGAACAATACATCACGGTTGTTTAAACCAATGAGCATTAAGCTGTGTCGTCAGCAAGTCGTTTCCCATCATGCTTTTGATCCGCGCAGTCGGTGGAGAGCAACTGCGCGCAACTGCAGAATCCGACAGGTGTGCCTTGCGCTCGCGAGAGATTTTTGACATACGTCAGCATGACATCAGAGCCAGGCGGAACGCAGTCGGACACAATTCTAACCGGCATGCATCTCGCGGTGATCACCGGTGATCGGTTCTGCGCAGATTTTGCTCATCTCAAACAAGCCTATTGTTAGGCGCATCTCGTCAGTAAAGCCGGTTCCTTGATTAGTAGTAAATCACCATCACCTGCTTTCAGATGTAGTGGCATTTACTACAAAGAGCCGTAGTTAACTGACAAGCTGAGCAATATCGCATAAGTATCGCGGACGTATCGCCTGCGATAATTAATGCGATATGGCTCAGCTTGTCAGTTAACTACGGTTCTGTGTTGTACATGGGTTCTCAACTCTGGAGCGCGAGATCCACTTTCCTGCAGAGTTTAGCTCCAACCCTAATCAAACACACCTGAACAAGCTAATCGAGGTATTTATGATTAATACAACATTACAGGTTCTAGGTACACAACAAAATCCCCAGTGTAAAATCAACATTGCTCAAGTACATATTGTCCCATTCTACAGAGTGTTAAAAGTGTTAAAGTTAATGAGATAATTAAGTGATTAATTAAGAGATTATTGAGCATTAGTGATGAACACCTGATGTTAACAACTCCGTAAACAGCATTACCAGCTTCACTTCTTACTAACCAGATTGATTTGATTTCTGCCATGCTTCTACATAAGTTATTTTTGAGAATTAACAGAGGTTTAAATGTTGATATTTTATTGGTAAAAATATAATGCCACCATTATAGAGATCAGTGTTTGCTTTAGTTGGGCTGTTGACCTGTCACTATCTATGATAGATTTGTTTCTGCAATAATGTGTATAATGTTATTAAAGCAGTAAAATCAGAATATGATAGTATAACATTGGATCCTGAACTTATTGTATGTAAAGTCATTAATCAATGTATTGTTATTAACACATTTGAGGGGTTTGCCTTGTCTACCCTGTACATCCATCATTTATCATGTGGAATTTTAAAACTGTTAAGTGCATACAAGATATTATTCTGCAGTTTTTACCGAACTCACATACAGCAAAAATCTGCATACGAATCTCAACAATGATGACAATAAACAAAAAGTTTCATGCTGCAATGCATGCTGGGTATCACAATTTGACAAAAATCCCAGCATGCATTGCAGTATGGATAATTATTGTCACCACTGTTGAGGATTGTATGGTAAGTGTTGTCTAAGTGTATATTTTCAGAAGCATTTTTAGCACTGACAATTGTTTAATATAACTTTTTTTTTACACATTTACTATACCTGAATCAATAACCAAAATAAAATAATACATTTTTGACAATATCGATAATTAATGCAATATGGCTCAGCTTGTCAGTTAACTACGGCTCTGTGTAGTACAGGGGTCCTCAACTCTGGAGCGCGAGATCCACTTTCCTGCAGAGTTTAGCTCCAACCCTAATCAAACACACCTGAACAAGCTAATCAAGCTCTTCATGATTACTATAACGTTACAGGTACACAAAAAAATCCCCAATGTTATCATCAACATTGCTCAGAGTACATATTAGGGCTGGGCGATATTATCGCATGAGATTGTTAGGCGCATCTCGTCAGTAAAGCCGGTTCCTTGATTAGTAGTAAATCACCATCACCTGCTTTCAGATGTAGCGGCATTTACTACACAGAGCCGTAGTTAACTGACAAGCTGAGCAATATCGCATAATTATCGCAGACGTATCGCCTGCGATAATTATGCGATATGGCTAAGCTTGTCAGTTAACTACGGCTCTGTGTAGTACTGGGGTCCTCAACTCTGGAGCGCGAGATCCACTTTCCTGCAGAGTTTAGATCCAACCCTAATTAAACACACCTGAACAAGCTAATCAAGCTCTTCATGATTACTACAATGTTACAGGTACACAACAAAATCCCCAATGTTAAATCAACATTGCTCAAGTACATATTGTCCCATTCTACAGAGTGTTAAAAGTGTTAAAGTTAATGAGAGAATTAAGTGATTAATTAAGAGATGATTGAGCATTAGTGATGAACACCTGAATCAATGAAGGAAAGAGGAACACAAGAACTACAACTGACTTCAGCCACAGCCTTAGATGTCTACAAACTCCACAAACTGCATTACCAGCTTCACTTATTACTAACCAGATTGATTTGATTTCTGCCATGCTTCTATAGAAGTTATTTTTGAGAATTAACAGAGGTTTAAATGTTGATATTTTATTGGTAAAAATATAATGCCACCATTATAGAGATCAGTGTTTGCTTTAGTTGGGATGTTGACCCATCACTCTCACTGATAGATTTTTTTTCTGCATTAACATATATAATGTTATTAAAGCAGTACAATCAGACTATAATAGTATATCATTGGAACCTTGACGTATTGACTGTAAAGTCATTAATCAATGTATTGTTATTAATACATTTGAGGAGTTTGCCTTGTCTACCCTGTGAAACTACAGCATGGGAAATAAGTTTGGCATCCATCATTTATCATGTGGAATTTTAAAACTGTTAAGTGCATACAAGATATTATTCTGTAGTATTTACCAAACTCACATACAGCAAAAATCAGCATACGAATCTCAACAATGGTGACAATAAACAAAAAGTTTTGTGCTGCAAGTATCACAATTTGACATAAATCCCAGCATGCACTGCAGTATGGATAATTATTGTCACCACTGTTGAAGACTGTATGGTAAGTGTTGATGTTTAAGTATACATTTTCAGAAGTATTTTTAGTACTGACAATAGTTTAACATAACTTTTTTAACACATTTACTATACCTGAATCAATAACTAAAATAATAAATTTGTGACAATTGACCTTTAAAAAGAAACTCATAAAGAGTTATTTGTAAAAGTCTTGCAAGCATAAAATCATATTTGTATTTTGAACTTTTTGCTCAGCAAAGCTCAAGTGTTTATCATGAAACACTATTGCAAATGCTTAAACAAGCATACTTTGGAAATCCAAGGGGTCACGAGACCAACTAAAGCAAACATTGACCACCATAATGGTAGCATACTTTTTTGATCACTTAAACATCATCAACTCTCAACAATCAATTCCGTAGACTTGTGACAAAAATAATTCAATCTGGTTAGTAATAAGTGAAGCTGGTAATGCTGTTTGTGGAGTTGTTTATTCTTCCTCTGCTGAGATCTTCACAGATTTGATGTTTTCTTCATTAGATTTCAACTAAGGCTGTGGTTGAAGTCAGTTGTAGTTCTTGTGTTCCTCTTTTCTTCAGTGATCCTGCTTGTTAACAGCAGGTGTTCATCACTAATGCTCAAACATCACTTAATTAATCATATAATTATCTCATTAACTTTAACACTTTTAACACTCTGTAGAATGGGACAATATGTATTTGAGCAATGTTGATTTAACACTGGGGATTTTGTTGTGTACCTGTAACGTTGTATTAATCATTGAGAGCTTGATTAGCTTGTTCAGGTGTGTTTGATAAAGGTTGGAGATAAACTCTGCAGGAAAGTGGATCTCGTGGTCCAGAGTTGAGGACTCCTGGTGTAGTAAATGCTGCTACATCTGAAAGCAGGTGATGGCGATTTACTACAAATCAAGGAACTGGTTTTACTGATTAGATGCGCCTAACAATGTCATGCGATATATCGCCCAGCCCTAGTATAAAAGGAAGCTCGGGCTGCTATAACACTTGATTTTCATCTCTTCAGCGACGCTCTATGCTACGCTGACCTCTGAGAGAAGCCGCCACTGTCGACCGAGACCGCCACGTGATCTGCGCTCTCTGCCTGGGCCGTGATCACGCAGCCATCGCTCTTTCTACGGGTGGCTGCGCTGAATGTGAAGAAATGGCAATTTCGACCCTGCGGGCTCGACTTGCCTTATTCAACGCCGAAACTGTCGCTCCGTCTCTCTCCAGTGGCCCGCGGTAGAAGAAGCG
>JARPMJ010008811.1:0-31792 GCA_033366665.1 Phoxinus dragarum | reverse complement strand
AGAGGACACTATCTCCTGCTTTAGACTGCACACACGTTCTACATTAGAGGACACTATCTCCTGCTTTAGACTGCACACACGTTCTACATTAGAGGACACTATCTCCTGCTTTAGACCGCACACACGTTCTACATTAGAGGACACTATCTCCTGCTTTAGACCGCACACACGTTCTACATTAGAGGACACTATCTCCTGCTTTAGACCACACACACGTTCTACATTAGAGGACACTATCTCCTGCTTTAGACCGCACACACGTTCTACATTAGAGGACACTATCTCCTGCTTTAGACCGCACACACGTTCTACATTAGAGGACACTATCTCCTGCTTTAGACCGCACACACGTTCTACATTAGAGGACACTATCTCCTGCTTTAGACTGCACACACGTTCTACATTAGAGGACACTATCTCCAGCTTTAGACCACACACACGTTCTACATTAGAGGACACTATCTCCTGCTTTAGACCGCACACACGTTCTACATTAGAGGACACTATCTCCAGCTTTAGACCACACACACGTTCTACATTAGAGGACACTATCTCCTGCTTTAGACCGCACACACGTTCTACATTAGAGGACACTATCTCCTGCTTTAGACCACACACACGTTCTACATTAGAGGACACTATCTCCTGCTTTAGACCACACACACGTTCTACATTAGAGGACACTATCTCCTGCTTTAGACCGCACACACGTTCTACATTAGAGGACACTATTTCCAGCTTTAGACCGCACACACGTTCTACATTAGAGGACACTATCTCCTGCTTTAGACTGCACACACGTTCTACATTAGAGGACACTATTTCCAGCTTTAGACCGCACACACGTTCTACATTAGAGGACACTATCTCCTGCTTTAGACCGCACACACGTTCTACATTAGAGGACACTATCTCCTGCTTTAGACCACACACACGTTCTACATTAGAGGACACTATCTCCTGCTTTAGACCGCACACACGTTCTACATTAGAGGACACTATCTCCTGCTTTAGACCACACACACGTTCTACATTAGAGGACACTATCTCCTGCTTTAGACCGCACACACGTTCTACATTAGAGGACACTATCTCCTGCTTTAGACCGCACACACGTTCTACATTAGAGGACACTATCTCCTGCTTTAGACCGCACACACGTTCTACATTAGAGGACACTATCTCCTGCTTTAGACCACACACACGTTCTACATTAGAGGACACTATCTCCTGCTTTAGACCGCACACACGTTCTACATTAGAGGACACTATCTCCTGCTTTAGACCGCACACACGTTCTACATTAGAGGACACTATCTCCTGCTTTAGACCGCACACACGTTCTACATTAGAGGACACTATCTCCTGCTTTAGACCACACACACGTTCTACATTAGAGGACACTATCTCCTGCTTTAGACCGCACACACGTTCTACATTAGAGGACACTATCTCCTGCTTTAGACCACACACACGTTCTACATTAGAGGACACTATCTCCTGCTTTAGACCGCACACACGTTCTACATTAGAGGACACTATCTCCTGCTTTAGACCGCACACACGTTCTACATTAGAGGACACTATCTCCTGCTTTAGACCGCACACACGTTCTACATTAGAGGACACTATCTCCTGCTTTAGACCACACACACGTTCTACATTAGAGGACACTATCTCCTGCTTTAGACCGCACACACGTTCTACATTAGAGGACACTATCTCCTGCTTTAGACTGCACACACGTTCTACATTAGAGGACACTATCTCCTGCTTTAGACCGCACACACGTTCTACATTAGAGGACACTATCTCCTGCTTTAGACCGTACACACGTTCTACATTAGAGGACACTATCTCCAGCTTTAGACCGCACACACGTTCTACATTAGAGGACACTATCTCCTGCTTTAGACCGCACACACGTTCTACATTAGAGGACACTATCTCCTGCTTTAGACCGCACACACGTTCTACATTAGAGGACACTATCTCCTGCTTTAGACCGTACACACGTTCTACATTAGAGGACACTATCTCCAGCTTTAGACCGCACACACGTTCTACATTAGAGGACACTATCTCCTGCTTTAGACCGCACACACGTTCTACATTAGAGGACACTATCTCCTGCTTTAGACCGTACACACGTTCTACATTAGAGGACACTATCTCCAGCTTTAGACCGCACACACGTTCTACATTAGAGGACACTATCTCCTGCTTTAGACTGCACACACGTTCTACATTAGAGGACACTATCTCCTGCTTTAGACGGCACACACGTTCTACATTAGAGGACACTATCTCCTGCTTTAGACCGCACACACGTTCTACATTAGAGGACACTATCTCCTGCTTTAGACCGCACACACGTTCTACATTAGAGGACACTATCTCCTGCTTTAGACCGCACACACGTTCTACATTAGAGGACACTATCTCCTGCTTTAGACTGCACACACGTTCTACATTAGAGGACACTATCTCCTGCTTTAGACCGCACACACGTTCTACATTAGAGGACACTATTTCCAGCTTTAGACCGCACACACGTTCTACATTAGAGGACACTATTTCCAGCTTTAGACCGCACACACGTTCTACATTAGAGGACACTATCTCCTGCTTTAGACCGCACACACGTTCTACATTAGAGGACACTATTTCCTGCTTTAGACCGCACACACGTTCTACATTAGAGGACACTATCTCCTGCTTTAGACCGCACACACGTTCTACATTAGAGGACACTATTTCCTGCTTTAGACCACACACACGTTCTATATTAGAGGACACTATCTCCTGCTTTAGACCGCACACACGTTCTACATTAGAGGACACTATCTCCTGCTTTAGACCACACACACGTTCTACATTAGAGGACACTATCTCCTGCTTTAGACTGCACACACGTTCTACATTAGAGGACACTATCTCCTGCTTTAGACCGCACACACGTTCTACATTAGAGGACACTATCTCCTGCTTTAGACCGTACACACGTTCTACATTAGAGGACACTATCTCCTGCTTTAGACCACACACACGTTCTACATTAGAGGACACTATCTCCTGCTTTAGACTGCACACACGTTCTACATTAGAGGACACTATCTCCTGCTTTAGACCGCACACACGTTCTACATTAGAGGACACTATCTCCTGCTTTAGACCGCACACACGTTCTACATTAGAGGACACTATCTCCTGCTTTAGACCGCACACACGTTCTACATTAGAGGACACTATCTCCTGCTTTAGACCGCACACACGTTCTACATTAGAGGACACTATCTCCTGCTTTAGACTGCACACACGTTCTACATTAGAGGACACTATCTCCAGCTTTAGACCACACACACGTTCTACATTAGAGGACACTATCTCCTGCTTTAGACCGCACACACGTTCTACATTAGAGGACACTATCTCCAGCTTTAGACCACACACACGTTCTACATTAGAGGACACTATCTCCTGCTTTAGACCGCACACACGTTCTACATTAGAGGACACTATCTCCTGCTTTAGACCACACACACGTTCTACATTAGAGGACACTATCTCCTGCTTTAGACCACACACACGTTCTACATTAGAGGACACTATCTCCTGCTTTAGACCACACACACGTTCTACATTAGAGGACACTATCTCCTGCTTTAGACTGCACACACGTTCTACATTAGAGGACACTATCTCCTGCTTTAGACCACACACACGTTCTACATTAGAGGACACTATCTCCTGCTTTAGACCGCACACACGTTCTACATTAGAGGACACTATCTCCTGCTTTAGACCACACACACGTTCTACATTAGAGGACACTATCTCCTGCTTTAGACCGCACACACGTTCTACATTAGAGGACACTATCTCCTGCTTTAGACCGCACACACGTTCTACATTAGAGGACACTATCTCCTGCTTTAGACTGCACACACGTTCTACATTAGAGGACACTATCTCCTGCTTTAGACCACACACACGTTCTACATTAGAGGACACTATCTCCTGCTTTAGACTGCACACACGTTCTACATTAGAGGACACTATCTCCTGCTTTAGACCGCACACACGTTCTACATTAGAGGACACTATTTCCAGCTTTAGACCGCACACACGTTCTACATTAGAGGACACTATCTCCTGCTTTAGACCACACACACGTTCTACATTAGAGGACACTATTTCCAGCTTTAGACCGCACACACGTTCTACATTAGAGGACACTATCTCCTGCTTTAGACTGCACACACGTTCTACATTAGAGGACACTATCTCCTGCTTTAGACTGCACACACGTTCTACATTAGAGGACACTATCTCCTGCTTTAGACCACACACACGTTCTACATTAGAGGACACTATCTCCTGCTTTAGACCACACACACGTTCTACATTAGAGGACACTATCTCCTGCTTTAGACCGCACACACGTTCTACATTAGAGGACACTATCTCCTGCTTTAGACCACACACACGTTCTACATTAGAGGACACTATCTCCTGCTTTAGACCACACACACGTTCTACATTAGAGGACACTATCTCCTGCTTTAGACCACACACACGTTCTACATTAGAGGACACTATCTCCTGCTTTAGACCGCACACACGTTCTACATTAGAGGACACTATCTCCAGCTTTAGACCGTACACACGTTCTACATTAGAGGACACTATCTCCTGCTTTAGACCGCACACACGTTCTACATTAGAGGACACTATCTCCAGCTTTAGACTGCACACACGTTCTACATTAGAGGACACTATCTCCAGCTTTAGACCACACACACGTTCTACATTAGAGGACACTATCTCCTGCTTTAGACCGCACACACGTTCTACATTAGAGGACACTATCTCCAGCTTTAGACCACACACACGTTCTACATTAGAGGACACTATCTCCTGCTTTAGACCGCACACACGTTCTACATTAGAGGACACTATCTCCTGCTTTAGACCACACACACGTTCTACATTAGAGGACACTATCTCCTGCTTTAGACCACACACACGTTCTACATTAGAGGACACTATCTCCTGCTTTAGACCACACACACGTTCTACATTAGAGGACACTATTTCCAGCTTTAGACCGCACACACGTTCTACATTAGAGGACACTATCTCCTGCTTTAGACCGCACACACGTTCTACATTAGAGGACACTATCTCCTGCTTTAGACCACACACACGTTCTACATTAGAGGACACTATCTCCTGCTTTAGACCGCACACACGTTCTACATTAGAGGACACTATCTCCTGCTTTAGACCACACACACGTTCTACATTAGAGGACACTATCTCCTGCTTTAGACCGCACACACGTTCTACATTAGAGGACACTATCTCCTGCTTTAGACCGCACACACGTTCTACATTAGAGGACACTATCTCCTGCTTTAGACTGCACACACGTTCTACATTAGAGGACACTATTTCCAGCTTTAGACCGCACACACGTTCTACATTAGAGGACACTATCTCCTGCTTTAGACCGTACACACGTTCTACATTAGAGGACACTATCTCCTGCTTTAGACCGCACACACGTTCTACATTAGAGGACACTATCTCCTGCTTTAGACCGCACACACGTTCTACATTAGAGGACACTATCTCCTGCTTTAGACCGCACACACGTTCTACATTAGAGGACACTATCTCCTGCTTTAGACCGCACACACGTTCTACATTAGAGGACACTATCTCCTGCTTTAGACCGCACACACGTTCTACATTAGAGGACACTATCTCCTGCTTTAGACTGCACACTGTCATAACGTGTCCCGTGAAGGTCAAGGGGAGGTGGTAGATAGGCTCAGGACTCAGACATCATCCACAGAGGATTTTTATTAAATGCCAGTGGATAAGTAGGGGGTGAACATATTCACAGTGATGTCTCAAATAAAAAAATAAAAAAAAAAATTAAACAAAAATAAATAAACACTTGACTCAGTGCAAACTTTGATGTAATAACAAACAAAAATAAATTGCTACAGGCAGCAATACTCTTCAGAAATACATTCAGCAATATGACCCCATCTTTTCCTCCTCAGGTTCAGTTTAGACTGTCTTATATAGCCTAGGACAGGCTCATTACCCTCAAGACCGTACCAACTGCAGGGGCATCAATACAAAAACCTTTGTAGCAAAATAACTTCCAAAAAATAACTCCCAACAATAATTTAAATAAACTCATTCAGCAACTTAAACTACATGTAAACACCATAAGGCATTTCCCCATGCCTACATTACCAAGGGTTAAGTCCCATTCCCTATTATTAGAGATGGTTTGCCCCAACACAAGAAAAGGGAAAGCTGTGGTCCCGCCCCCTCCTTTGAGGAGTCACAGGAACAGGAAATGGTGAGTAGACAACATGTGGGTTAACAGTTTGCCATGTGCCAATAACTACAGATTTGAAATAATAAATACCATAATGTATAACTACAAACTTGTCTCTGTGTGATTAATGAGAAAACAAAGGAAAACTATAGTAGACATAACATGTTGTGATGACCGCTGATATGTGCACCTATCTGCAATCAACTCAAACAGCATATCTTAAACTTATTATAAATGAATGTTATAGAATAATGAACCTAAGGGACTGCACCATAGTCAACAAACACAAAACCATAAATAACAAATGTAAAGAAACATAAGCCCATAAACAGTTTGTAATGACTTTGGCAGTGATGACGTCATCCTAGTACCCGTCATCACACACACACGTTCTACATTAGAGGACACTATCTCCTGCTTTAGACCGCACACACGTTCTACATTAGAGGACACTATCTCCTGCTTTAGACCGCACACACGTTCTACATTAGAGGACACTATCTCCTGCTTTAGACCGCACACACGTTCTACATTAGAGGACACTATCTCCTGCTTTAGACCACACACACGTTCTACATTAGAGGACACTATCTCCTGCTTTAGACCGCACACACGTTCTACATTAGAGGACACTATCTCCTGCTTTAGACCGCACACACGTTCTACATTAGAGGACACTATCTCCTGCTTTAGACCACACACACGTTCTACATTAGAGGACACTATCTCCTGCTTTAGACCGCACACACGTTCTACATTAGAGGACACTATCTCCTGCTTTAGACCGCACACACGTTCTACATTAGAGGACACTATCTCCTGCTTTAGACCGCACACACGTTCTACATTAGAGGACACTATCTCCTGCTTTAGACCGCACACACGTTCTACATTAGAGGACACTATCTCCTGCTTTAGACCACACACACGTTCTACATTAGAGGACACTATCTCCTGCTTTAGACTGCACACACGTTCTACATTAGAGGACACTATCTCCTGCTTTAGACCGCACACGTTCTACATTAGAGGACACTATCTCCTGCTTTAGGACCGCACACACGTTCTACATTAGAGGACACTATCTCCTGCTTTAGACCACACACACGTTCTACATTAGAGGACACTATCTCCTGCTTTAGACTGCACACACGTTCTACATTAGAGGACACTATCTCCTGCTTTAGACCGCACACACGTTCTACATTAGAGGACACTATCTCCTGCTTTAGACTGCACACACGTTCTACATTAGAGGACACTATCTCCTGCTTTAGACCACACACACGTTCTACATTAGAGGACACTATCTCCTGCTTTAGACCACACACACGTTCTACATTAGAGGACACTATCTCCTGCTTTAGACCACACACACGTTCTACATTAGAGGACACTATCTCCTGCTTTAGACCACACACACGTTCTACATTAGAGGACACTATCTCCTGCTTTAGACCACACACACGTTCTACATTAGAGGACACTATCTCCTGCTTTAGACCGCACACACGTTCTACATTAGAGGACACTATCTCCTGCTTTAGACCACACACACGTTCTACATTAGAGGACACTATCTCCTGCTTTAGACTGCACACACGTTCTACATTAGAGGACACTATCTCCTGCTTTAGACCGCACACACGTTCTACATTAGAGGACACTATCTCCTGCTTTAGACCACACACACGTTCTACATTAGAGGACACTATCTCCTGCTTTAGACTGCACACACGTTCTACATTAGAGGACACTATCTCCTGCTTTAGACTGCACACACGTTCTACATTAGAGGACACTATCTCCTGCTTTAGACCACACACACGTTCTACATTAGAGGACACTATCTCCTGCTTTAGACCACACACACGTTCTACATTAGAGGACACTATCTCCTGCTTTAGACCACACACACGTTCTACATTAGAGGACACTATCTCCTGCTTTAGACCACACACACGTTCTACATTAGAGGACACTATCTCCTGCTTTAGACTGCACACACGTTCTACATTAGAGGACACTATCTCCTGCTTTAGACTGCACACACGTTCTACATTAGAGGACACTATCTCCTGCTTTAGACCACACACACGTTCTACATTAGAGGACACTATCTCCTGCTTTAGACTGCACACACGTTCTACATTAGAGGACACTATCTCCTGCTTTAGACCGCACACACGTTCTACATTAGAGGACACTATCTCCTGCTTTAGACTGCACACACGTTCTACATTAGAGGACACTATCTCCTGCTTTAGACCGCACACACGTTCTACATTAGAGGACACTATCTCCTGCTTTAGACCGCACACACGTTCTACATTAGAGGACACTATCTCCTGCTTTAGACCACACACACGTTCTACATTAGAGGACACTATCTCCTGCTTTAGACCACACACACGTTCTACATTAGAGGACACTGTCTCCTGCTTTAGACTGCACACACGTTCTACATTAGAGGACACTATCTCCTGCTTTAGACCACACACACGTTCTACATTAGAGGACACTATCTCCTGCTTTAGACTGCACACACGTTTCTACATTAGAGGACACTATCTCCTGCTTTAGACTGCACACACGTTCTACATTAGAGGACACTATCTCCTGCTTTAGACTGCACACACGTTCTACATTAGAGGACACTATCTCCTGCTTTAGACTGCACACACGTTCTACATTAGAGGACACTATCTCCTGCTTTAGACTGCACACACGTTCTACATTAGAGGACACTATCTCCTGCTTTAGACCGCACACACGTTCTACATTAGAGGACACTATCTCCTGCTTTAGACCACACACACGTTCTACATTAGAGGACACTATCTCCTGCTTTAGACTGCACACACGTTCTACATTAGAGGACACTATCTCCTGCTTTAGACTGCACACACGTTCTACATTAGAGGACACTATCTCCTGCTTTAGACTGCACACACGTTCTACATTAGAGGACACTATCTCCTGCTTTAGACCGCACACACGTTCTACATTAGAGGACACTATCTCCTGCTTTAGACCGCACACACGTTCTACATTAGAGGACACTATCTCCTGCTTTAGACTGCACACACGTTCTACATTAGAGGACACTATCTCCTGCTTTAGACCGCACACACGTTCTACATTAGAGGACACTATCTCCTGCTTTAGACTGCACACACGTTCTACATTAGAGGACACTATCTCCTGCTTTAGACCGCACACACGTTCTACATTAGAGGACACTATCTCCTGCTTTAGACTGCACACACGTTCTACATTAGAGGACACTATCTCCTGCTTTAGACCGCACACACGTTTTACATTAGAGGACACTATCTCCTGCTTTAGACTGCACACACGTTCTACATTAGAGGACACTATCTCCTGCTTTAGACCGCACACACGTTCTACATTAGAGGACACTATCTCCTGCTTTAGACTGCACACACGTTCTACATTAGAGGACACTATCTCCTGCTTTAGACCGCACACACGTTCTACATTAGAGGACACTATCTCCTGCTTTAGACCGCACACATGTTCTACATTAGAGGACACTATCTCCTGCTTTAGACCGCACACACGTTCTACATTAGAGGACACTATCTCCTGCTTTAGACTGCACACACGTTCTACATTAGAGGACACTATCTCCTGCTTTAGACCGTTCTACATTAGAGGACACTATCTCCTGCTTTAGACCGCACACACGTTCTACATTAGAGGACACTATCTCCTGCTTTAGACCGCACACACGTTCTACATTAGAGGACACTATCTCCTGCTTTAGACCGCACACACGTTCTACATTAGAGGACACTATCTCCTGCTTTAGACCACACACACGTTCTACATTAGAGGACACTATCTCCTGCTTTAGACCGCACACACGTTCTACATTAGAGGACACTATCTCCTGCTTTAGACCGCACACACGTTCTACATTAGAGGACACTATCTCCTGCTTTAGACCGCACACACGTTCTACATTAGAGGACACTATCTCCTGCTTTAGACTGCACACACGTTCTACATTAGAGGACACTATCTCCTGCTTTAGACCGCACACACGTTCTACATTAGAGGACACTATCTCCTGCTTTAGACTGCACACACGTTCTACATTAGAGGTCACTATCTCCTGCTTTAGACCACACACACGTTCTACATTAGAGGACACTATCTCCTGCTTTAGACCACACACACGTTCTACATTAGAGGACACTATCTCCTGCTTTAGACCGCACACACGTTCTACATTAGAGGACACTATCTCCTGCTTTAGACCACACACACGTTCTACATTAGAGGACACTATCTCCTGCTTTAGACCGCACACACGTTCTACATTAGAGGACACTATCTCCTGCTTTAGACCGCACACACGTTCTACATTAGAGGACACTATCTCCTGCTTTAGACCGCACACACGTTCTACATTAGAGGACACTATCTCCTGCTTTAGACCGTACACACGTTCTACATTAGAGGACACTATCTCCTGCTTTAGACCGCACCACACGTTCTACATTAGAGGACACTATCTCCTGCTTTAGACTGCACACACGTTCTACATTAGAGGACACTATCTCCTGCTTTAGACCGTACACACGTTCTACATTAGAGGACACTATCTCCTGCTTTAGACTGCACACACGTTCTACATTAGAGGACACTATCTCCTGCTTTAGACCGCACACACGTTCTACATTAGAGGACACTATCTCCTGCTTTAGACCGCACACACGTTCTACATTAGAGGACACTATCTCCTGCTTTAGACCGCACACACGTTCTACATTAGAGGACACTATCTCCTGCTTTAGACCGCACACACGTTCTACATTAGAGGACACTATCTCCTGCTTTAGACCGCACACACGTTCTACATTAGAGGACACTATCTCCTGCTTTAGACCGCACACACGTTCTACATTAGAGGACACTATCTCCTGCTTTAGACCACACACACGTTCTACATTAGAGGACACTATCTCCTGCTTTAGACCGCACACACGTTCTACATTAGAGGACACTATCTCCTGCTTTAGACCGCACACACGTTCTACATTAGAGGACACTATCTCCTGCTTTAGACCGCACACACGTTCTACATTAGAGGACACTATCTCCTGCTTTAGACCGCACACACGTTCTACATTAGAGGACACTATCTCCTGCTTTAGACCACACACACGTTCTACATTAGAGGACACTATCTCCTGCTTTAGACCGCACACACGTTCTACATTAGAGGACACTATCTCCTGCTTTAGACCGCACACACGTTCTACATTAGAGGACACTATCTCCTGCTTTAGACCGCACACACGTTCTACATTAGAGGACACTATCTCCTGCTTTAGACTGCACACACGTTCTACATTAGAGGACACTATCTCCTGCTTTAGACCGCACACACGTTCTACATTAGAGGACACTATCTCCTGCTTTAGACTGCACACACGTTCTACATTAGAGGTCACTATCTCCTGCTTTAGACCACACACACGTTCTACATTAGAGGACACTATCTCCTGCTTTAGACCACACACACGTTCTACATTAGAGGACACTATCTCCTGCTTTAGACCGCACACACGTTCTACATTAGAGGACACTATCTCCTGCTTTAGACCACACACACGTTCTACATTAGAGGACACTATCTCCTGCTTTAGACCGCACACACGTTCTACATTAGAGGACACTATCTCCTGCTTTAGACCGCACACACGTTCTACATTAGAGGACACTATCTCCTGCTTTAGACCGCACACACGTTCTACATTAGAGGACACTATCTCCTGCTTTAGACCGTACACACGTTCTACATTAGAGGACACTATCTCCTGCTTTAGACCGCACACACGTTCTACATTAGAGGACACTATCTCCTGCTTTAGACTGCACACACGTTCTACATTAGAGGACACTATCTCCTGCTTTAGACCGTACACACGTTCTACATTAGAGGACACTATCTCCTGCTTTAGACTGCACACACGTTCTACATTAGAGGACACTATCTCCTGCTTTAGACCGCACACACGTTCTACATTAGAGGACACTATCTCCTGCTTTAGACCGCACACACGTTCTACATTAGAGGACACTATCTCCTGCTTTAGACCGCACACACGTTCTACATTAGAGGACACTATCTCCTGCTTTAGACCGCACACACGTTCTACATTAGAGGACACTATCTCCTGCTTTAGACCGCACACACGTTCTACATTAGAGGACACTATCTCCTGCTTTAGACCGCACACACGTTCTACATTAGAGGACACTATCTCCTGCTTTAGACCGCACACACGTTCTACATTAGAGGACACTATCTCCTGCTTTAGACTGCACACACGTTCTACATTAGAGGACACTATCTCCTGCTTTAGACCGCACACACGTTCTACATTAGAGGACACTATCTCCTGCTTTAGACCGCACACACGTTCTACATTAGAGGACACTATCTCCTGCTTTAGACCGCACACACGTTCTACATTAGAGGACACTATCTCCTGCTTTAGACTGCACACACGTTCTACATTAGAGGACACTATCTCCTGCTTTAGACCACACACACGTTCTACATTAGAGGACACTATCTCCTGCTTTAGACCGCACACACGTTCTACATTAGAGGACACTATCTCCTGCTTTAGACCGCACACACGTTCTACATTAGAGGACACTATCTCCTGCTTTAGACTGCACACACGTTCTACATTAGAGGACACTATCTCCTGCTTTAGACCGCACACACGTTCTACATTAGAGGACACTATCTCCTGCTTTAGACTGCACACACGTTCTACATTAGAGGACACTATCTCCTGCTTTAGACTGCACACACGTTCTACATTAGAGGACACTATCTCCTGCTTTAGACTGCACACACGTTCTACATTAGAGGACACTATCTCCTGCTTTAGACCGCACACACGTTCTACATTAGAGGACACTATCTCCTGCTTTAGACCGCACACACGTTCTACATTAGAGGACACTATCTCCTGCTTTAGACCGCACACACGTTCTACATTAGAGGACACTATCTCCAGCTTTAGACCGCACACACGTTCTACATTAGAGGACACTATCTCCTGCTTTAGACCACACACGTTCTACATTAGAGGACACTATCTCCTGCTTTAGACCGCACACACGTTCTACATTAGAGGACACTATCTCCTGCTTTAGACCGCACACACGTTCTACATTAGAGGACACTATCTCCTGCTTTAGACCGCACACACGTTCTACATTAGAGGACACTATCTCCTGCTTTAGACCGCACACACGTTCTACATTAGAGGACACTATCTCCTGCTTTAGACCACACACACGTTCTATATTAGAGGACACTATCTCCTGCTTTAGACCGCACACACGTTCTACATTAGAGGACACTATCTCCTGCTTTAGACCGCACACACGTTCTACATTAGAGGACACTATCTCCTGCTTTAGACCGCACACACGTTCTACATTAGAGGACACTATCTCCTGCTTTAGACCGCACACACGTTCTACATTAGAGGACACTATCTCCTGCTTTAGACCGCACACACGTTCTACATTAGAGGACACTATCTCCTGCTTTAGACCGTACACACGTTCTACATTAGAGGACACTATCTCCTGCTTTAGACCACACACACGTTCTACATTAGAGGACACTATCTCCTGCTTTAGACCACACACACGTTCTACATTAGAGGACACTATCTCCTGCTTTAGACCGCACACACGTTCTACATTAGAGGACACTATCTCCTGCTTTAGACCGCACACACGTTCTACATTAGAGGACACTATCTCCTGCTTTAGACCGCACACACGTTCTACATTAGAGGACACTATCTCCTGCTTTAGACCACACACACGTTCTACATTAGAGGACACTATCTCCTGCTTTAGACCGCACACGTTCTACATTAGAGGACACTATCTCCTGCTTTAGACCGCACACACGTTCTACATTAGAGGACACTATCTCCTGCTTTAGACCACACACACGTTCTACATTAGAGGACACTATCTCCTGCTTTAGACCACACACACGTTCTACATTAGAGGACACTATCTCCTGCTTTAGACCACACACACGTTCTACATTAGAGGACACTATCTCCTGCTTTAGACTGCACACACGTTCTACATTAGAGGACACTATCTCCTGCTTTAGACTGCACACACGTTCTACATTAGAGGACACTATCTCCTGCTTTAGACTGCACACACGTTCTACATTAGAGGACACTATCTCCTGCTTTAGACCGCACACACGTTCTACATTAGAGGACACTATCTCCTGCTTTAGACTGCACACACGTTCTACATTAGAGGACACTATCTCCTGCTTTAGACCACACACACGTTCTACATTAGAGGACACTATCTCCTGCTTTAGACCACACACACGTTCTACATTAGAGGACACTATCTCCTGCTTTAGACTGCACACACGTTCTACATTAGAGGACACTATCTCCTGCTTTAGACTGCACACACGTTCTACATTAGAGGACACTATCTCCTGCTTTAGACTGCACACACGTTCTACATTAGAGGACACTATCTCCTGCTTTAGACCGCACACACGTTCTACATTAGAGGACACTATCTCCTGCTTTAGACTGCACACACGTTCTACATTAGAGGACACTATCTCCTGCTTTAGACCGCACACATGTTCTACATTAGAGGACACTATCTCCTGCTTTAGACTGCACACACGTTCTACATTAGAGGACACTATCTCCTGCTTTAGACTGCACACACGTTCTACATTAGAGGACACTATCTCCTGCTTTAGACTGCACACACGTTCTACATTAGAGGACACTATCTCCTGCTTTAGACCACACACACGTTCTACATTAGAGGACACTATCTCCTGCTTTAGACCGCACACGTTCTACATTAGAGGACACTATCTCCTGCTTTAGACCGCACACACGTTCTACATTAGAGGACACTATCTCCTGCTTTAGACCACACACACGTTCTACATTAGAGGACACTATCTCCTGCTTTAGACCACACACACGTTCTACATTAGAGGACACTATCTCCTGCTTTAGACCACACACACGTTCTACATTAGAGGACACTATCTCCTGCTTTAGACTGCACACACGTTCTACATTAGAGGACACTATCTCCTGCTTTAGACTGCACACACGTTCTACATTAGAGGACACTATCTCCTGCTTTAGACTGCACACACGTTCTACATTAGAGGACACTATCTCCTGCTTTAGACCGCACACACGTTCTACATTAGAGGACACTATCTCCTGCTTTAGACTGCACACACGTTCTACATTAGAGGACACTATCTCCTGCTTTAGACCACACACACGTTCTACATTAGAGGACACTATCTCCTGCTTTAGACCACACACACGTTCTACATTAGAGGACACTATCTCCTGCTTTAGACTGCACACACGTTCTACATTAGAGGACACTATCTCCTGCTTTAGACTGCACACACGTTCTACATTAGAGGACACTATCTCCTGCTTTAGACTGCACACACGTTCTACATTAGAGGACACTATCTCCTGCTTTAGACCGCACACACGTTCTACATTAGAGGACACTATCTCCTGCTTTAGACTGCACACACGTTCTACATTAGAGGACACTATCTCCTGCTTTAGACCGCACACATGTTCTACATTAGAGGACACTATCTCCTGCTTTAGACTGCACACACGTTCTACATTAGAGGACACTATCTCCTGCTTTAGACTGCACACACGTTCTACATTAGAGGACACTATCTCCTGCTTTAGACCGCACACACGTTCTACATTAGAGGACACTATCTCCTGCTTTAGACTGCACACACGTTCTACATTAGAGGACACCATCTCCTGCTTTAGACCGCACACACGTTCTACATTAGAGGACACTATCTCCTGCTTTAGACCGCACACACGTTCTACATTAGAGGACACTATCTCCTGCTTTAGACCGCACACACGTTCTACATTAGAGGACACTATCTCCTGCTTTAGACCGCACACACGTTCTACATTAGAGGACACTATCTCCTGCTTTAGACCACACACACGTTCTACATTAGAGGACACTATCTCCTGCTTTAGACCGCACACACGTTCTACATTAGAGGACACTATCTCCTGCTTTAGACCGCACACACGTTCTACATTAGAGGACACTATCTCCTGCTTTAGACCGCACACACGTTCTACATTAGAGGACACTATCTCCTGCTTTAGACTGCACACACGTTCTACATTAGAGGACACTATCTCCTGCTTTAGACCGCACACACGTTCTACATTAGAGGACACTATCTCCTGCTTTAGACTGCACACACGTTCTACATTAGAGGACACTATCTCCTGCTTTAGACCAGCACACACGTTCTACATTAGAGGACACTATCTCCTGCTTTAGACCGCACACACGTTCTACATTAGAGGACACTATCTCCTGCTTTAGACCGCACACACGTTCTACATTAGAGGACACTATCTCCTGCTTTAGACTGCACACACGTTCTACATTAGAGGACACTATCTCCTGCTTTAGACCGCACACACGTTCTACATTAGAGGACACTATCTCCTGCTTTAGACCGTACACACGTTCTACATTAGAGGACACTATCTCCTGCTTTAGACCGCACACACGTTCTACATTAGAGGACACTATCTCCTGCTTTAGACCGCACACACGTTCTACATTAGAGGACACTATCTCCTGCTTTAGACCGCACACACGTTCTACATTAGAGGACACTATCTCCTGCTTTAGACCGCACACACGTTCTACATTAGAGGACACTATCTCCTGCTTTAGACCGCACACACGTTCTACATTAGAGGACACTATCTCCTGCTTTAGACCGCACACACGTTCTACATTAGAGGGACACTATCTCCTGCTTTAGACTGCACACACGTTCTACATTAGAGGACACTATCTCCTGCTTTAGACCGCACACACGTTCTACATTAGAGGACACTATCTCCTGCTTTAGACCGCACACACGTTCTACATTAGAGGACACTATCTCCTGCTTTAGACCGCACACACGTTCTACATTAGAGGACACTATCTCCTGCTTTAGACCGCACACACGTTCTACATTAGAGGACACTATCTCCTGCTTTAGACCGCACACACGTTCTACATTAGAGGACACTATCTCCTGCTTTAGACCGCACACACGTTCTACATTAGAGGACACTATCTCCTGCTTTAGACCGCACACACGTTCTACATTAGAGGACACTATCTCCTGCTTTAGACTGCACACACGTTCTACATTAGAGGACACTATCTCCTGCTTTTAGACCGCACACACGTTCTACATTAGAGGACACTATCTCCTGCTTTAGACTGCACACACGTTCTACATTAGAGGACACTATCTCCTGCTTTAGACTGCACACACGTTCTACATATAGAGGACACTATCTCCTGCTTTAGACTGCACACACGTTCTACATTAGAGGACACTATCTCCTGCTTTAGACCGCACACACGTTCTACATTAGAGGACACTATCTCCTGCTTTAGACCGCACACACGTTCTACATTAGAGGACACTATCTCCTGCTTTAGACCGCACACACGTTCTACATTAGAGGACACTATCTCCTGCTTTAGACCGCACACACGTTCTACATTAGAGGACACTATCTCCTGCTTTAGACTGCACACACGTTCTACATTAGAGGACACTATCTCCTGCTTTAGACCGTACACACGTTCTACATTAGAGGACACTATCTCCTGCTTTAGACCGTACACACGTTCTACATTAGAGGACACTATCTCCTGCTTTAGACCGCACACACGTTCTACATTAGAGGACACTATCTCCTGCTTTAGACCGCACACACGTTCTACATTAGAGGACACTATCTCCTGCTTTAGACCGCACACACGTTCTACATTAGAGGACACTATCTCCTGCTTTAGACCGCACACACGTTCTACATTAGAGGACACTATCTCCTGCTTTAGACCGCACACACGTTCTACATTAGAGGACACTATCTCCTGCTTTAGACCGCACACACGTTCTACATTAGAGGACACTATCTCCTGCTTTAGACCGCACACACGTTCTACATTAGAGGACACTATCTCCTGCTTTAGACCGTACACACGTTCTACATTAGAGGACACTATCTCCTGCTTTAGACCGTACACACGTTCTACATTAGAGGACACTATCTCCTGCTTTAGACCGCACACACGTTCTACATTAGAGGACACTATCTCCTGCTTTAGACCGCACACACGTTCTACATTAGAGGACACTATCTCCTGCTTTAGACCGCACACACGTTCTACATTAGAGGACACTATCTCCTGCTTTAGACCGCACACACGTTCTACATTAGAGGACACTATCTCCTGCTTTAGACCGCACACAACGTTCTACATTAGAGGACACTATCTCCTGCTTTAGACCGCACACACGTTCTACATTAGAGGACACTATCTCCTGCTTTAGACCGTACACACGTTCTACATTAGAGGACACTATCTCCTGCTTTAGACCGTACACACGTTCTACATTAGAGGACACTATCTCCTGCTTTAGACCGCACACACGTTCTACATTAGAGGACACTATCTCCTGCTTTAGACCGCACACACGTTCTACATTAGAGGACACTATCTCCTGCTTTAGACCGCACACACGTTCTACATTAGAGGACACTATCTCCTGCTTTAGACCGCACACACGTTCTACATTAGAGGACACTATCTCCTGCTTTAGACCGCACACACGTTCTACATTAGAGGACACTATCTCCTGCTTTAGACCGCACACACGTTCTACATTAGAGGACACTATCTCCTGCTTTAGACTGCACACACGTTCTACATTAGAGGACACTATCTCCTGCTTTAGACTGCACACACGTTCTACATTAGAGGACACTATCTCCTGCTTTAGACCGCACACACGTTCTACATTAGAGGACACTATCTCCTGCTTTAGACTGCACACACGTTCTACATTAGAGGACACTATCTCCTGCTTTAGACTGCACACACGTTCTACATTAGAGGACACTATCTCCTGCTTTAGACTGCACTCACGTTCTACATTAGAGGACACTATCTCCTGCTTTAGACCGCACACACGTTCAACATTAGAGGACACTATCTCCTGCTTTAGACTGCACACACGTTCTACATTAGAGGACACTATCTCCTGCTTTAGACAGCACACACGTTCTACATTAGAGGACACTATCTCCTGCTTTAGACCGCACACACGTTCTACATTAGAGGACACTATCTCCTGCTTTAGACCGCACACACGTTCTACATTAGAGGACACTATCTCCTGCTTTAGACTGCACACACGTTCTACATTAGAGGACACTATCTCCTGCTTTAGACCGCACACACGTTCTACATTAGAGGACACTATCTCCTGCTTTAGACCGCACACACGTTCTACATTAGAGGACACTATCTCCTGCTTTAGACCGCACACACGTTCTACATTAGAGGACACTATCTCCTGCTTTAGACCGCACACACGTTCTACATTAGAGGACACTATCTCCTGCTTTAGACCGAACACACGTTCTACATTAGAGGACACTATCTCCTGCTTTAGACCGCACACACGTTCTACATTAGAGGACACTATCTCCTGCTTTAGACTGCACACACGTTCTACATTAGAGGACACTATCTCCTGCTTTAGACCGTACACACGTTCTACATTAGAGGACACTATCTCCTGCTTTAGACTGCACACACGTTCTACATTAGAGGACACTATCTCCTGCTTTAGACCGCACACACGTTCTACATTAGAGGACACTATCTCCTGCTTTAGACCGCACACACGTTCTACATTAGAGGACACTATCTCCTGCTTTAGACCGCACACACGTTCTACATTAGAGGACACTATCTCCTGCTTTAGACCGTACACACGTTCTACATTAGAGGACACTATCTCCTGCTTTAGACCGCACACACGTTCTACATTAGAGGACACTATCTCCTGCTTTAGACTGCACACACGTTCTACATTAGAGGACACTATCTCCTGCTTTAGACCGTACACACGTTCTACATTAGAGGACACTATCTCCTGCTTTAGACTGCACACACGTTCTACATTAGAGGACACTATCTCCTGCTTTAGACCGCACACACGTTCTACATTAGAGGACACTATCTCCTGCTTTAGACCGCACACACGTTCTACATTAGAGGACACTATCTCCTGCTTTAGACTGCACACACGTTCTACATTAGAGGACACTATCTCCTGCTTTAGACTGCACACACGTTCTACATTAGAGGACACTATCTCCTGCTTTAGACCGCACACACGTTCTACATTAGAGGACACTATCTCCTGCTTTAGACCGCACACACGTTCTACATTAGAGGACACTATCTCCTGCTTTAGACTGCACACACGTTCTACATTAGAGGACACTATCTCCTGCTTAGAGCACCGTTACTTAGAGGAACTCGCTACACACGTTCTACATTAGAGGACACTATCTCCTGCTTTAGACTGCACACACGTTCTACATTAGAGGACACTATCTCCTGCTTTAGACCGCACACACGTTCTACATTAGAGGACACTATCTCCTGCTTTAGACCGCACACACGTTCTACATTAGAGGACACTATCTCCTGCTTTAGACCGCACACACGTTCTACATTAGAGGACACTATCTCCTGCTTTAGACCGTACACACGTTCTACATTAGAGGACACTATCTCCTGCTTTAGACCGTACACACGTTCTACATTAGAGGACACTATCTCCTGCTTTAGACCGCACACACGTTCTACATTAGAGGACACTATCTCCTGCTTTAGACCGCACACACGTTCTACATTAGAGGACACTATCTCCTGCTTTAGACCGCACACACGTTCTACATTAGAGGACACTATCTCCTGCTTTAGACCGCACACACGTTCTACATTAGAGGACACTATCTCCTGCTTTAGACCGCACACACGTTCTACATTAGAGGACACTATCTCCTGCTTTAGACCGCACACACGTTCTACATTAGAGGACACTATCTCCTGCTTTAGACCGCACACACGTTCTACATTAGAGGACACTATCTCCTGCTTTAGACCGTACACACGTTCTACATTAGAGGACACTATCTCCTGCTTTAGACCGTACACACGTTCTACATTAGAGGACACTATCTCCTGCTTTAGACCGCACACACGTTCTACATTAGAGGACACTATCTCCTGCTTTAGACCGCACACACGTTCTACATTAGAGGACACTATCTCCTGCTTTAGACCGCACACACGTTCTACATTAGAGGACACTATCTCCTGCTTTAGACCGCACACACGTTCTACATTAGAGGACACTATCTCCTGCTTTAGACCGCACACACGTTCTACATTAGAGGACACTATCTCCTGCTTTAGACCGCACACACGTTCTACATTAGAGGACACTATCTCCTGCTTTAGACCGTACACACGTTCTACATTAGAGGACACTATCTCCTGCTTTAGACCGTACACACGTTCTACATTAGAGGACACTATCTCCTGCTTTAGACCGCACACACGTTCTACATTAGAGGACACTATCTCCTGCTTTAGACCGCACACACGTTCTACATTAGAGGACACTATCTCCTGCTTTAGACCGCACACACGTTCTACATTAGAGGACACTATCTCCTGCTTTAGACCGCACACACGTTCTACATTAGAGGACACTATCTCCTGCTTTAGACCGCACACACGTTCTACATTAGAGGACACTATCTCCTGCTTTAGACCGCACACACGTTCTACATTAGAGGACACTATCTCCTGCTTTAGACTGCACACACGTTCTACCATTAGAGGACACTATCTCCTGCTTTAGACTGCACACACGTTCTACATTAGAGGACACTATCTCCTGCTTTAGACCGCACACACGTTCTACATTAGAGGACACTATCTCCTGCTTTAGACTGCACACACGTTCTACATTAGAGGACACTATCTCCTGCTTTAGACTGCACACACGTTCTACATTAGAGGACACTATCTCCTGCTTTAGACTGCACACACGTTCTACATTAGAGGACACTATCTCCTGCTTTAGACCGCACACACGTATCTACATTAGAGGACACTATCTCCTGCTTTAGACTGCACACACGTTCTACATTAGAGGACACTATCTCCTGCTTTAGACTGCACACACGTTCTACATTAGAGGACACTATCTCCTGCTTTAGACCGCACACACGTTCTACATTAGAGGACACTATCTCCTGCTTTAGACCACACACACGTTCTACATTAGAGGACACTATCTCCTGCTTTAGACCGCACACACGTTCTACATTAGAGGACACTATCTCCAGCTTTAGACCGCACACACGTTCTACATTAGAGGACACTATCTCCTGCTTTAGACCACACACACGTTCTACATTAGAGGACACTATCTCCTGCTTTAGACCGCACACACGTTCTACATTAGAGGACACTATCTCCTGCTTTAGACCACACACACGTTCTACATTAGAGGACACTATCTCCTGCTTTAGACCGCACACACGTTCTACATTAGAGGACACTATCTCCTGCTTTAGACCGCACACACGTTCTACATTAGAGGACACTATCTCCTGCTTTAGACCACACACACGTTCTACATTAGAGGACACTATCTCCTGCTTTAGACCGCACACACGTTCTACATTAGAGGTCACTATCTCCTGCTTTAGACCGCACACACGTTCTACATTAGAGGACACTATCTCCTGCTTTAGACCGCACACACGTTCTACATTAGAGGACACTATCTCCTGCTTTAGACCACACACACGTTCTACATTAGAGGACACTATCTCCTGCTTTAGACCGCACACACGTTCTACATTAGAGGACACTATCTCCTGCTTTAGACCGCACACACGTTCTACATTAGAGGACACTATCTCCAGCTTTAGACCGCACACACGTTCTACATTAGAAGACACTATCTCCTGCTTTAGACCGCACACACGTTCTACATTAGAGGACACTAATCCTCAGACCGCAGATCCAGTGCCAAGATCCGGGCTGCAATTCATTGATTTATAAATTCACAGAATTACAAACATAGGGCGCCGATAGTTAAGTCATCTTAACATAATGAAGGACAAAGAAGTCACATTTACCATGACAAAGTGTGTTTACAAAGACTCTTTATTGTGGGGACAGAGACGGCAAACATTATTTTAATCACGATCAGTGTAAATGCCATGAAAATATTGTATTTGCACATCATGCAGTTAGTGCTCTGTGAGATGTTTGTGAATGTTAACAGCATCTCCAACAGAGAACCGGCGCAGGAACAGATTTAGTGTTGTACAGAATGGGCATGAAGAGAAGCCTTCGGAAAACAAATGATTAGCAATCTTGTCGAGACAGTGTTGACTACTTATTGTTATTTACTTGTATACGGTATCATGGCTGCCTTCCACATTAAATAGTTACTTTTAATATTCCCACAATGGACATTGCTAATTTCAAAGCCATGCAACATTTTGGCTTTTGAGACACTCCGTTATGATTGTTTGGATCTTTGCTGGGAAAGAAATGGAGAAGGTTAAAGAATCTCACCTTTGACATTCACCATAAAGTACCTTCTCCTCCTGAAAGCTTTTGGTTTTCACCTGACACAACCAGCGGCCAGCGGCAGATAGAGTGGTCTTCTCCAGCCTGAACGTGGACGTTGTCTGACCGTTCTCTGTCTGTGTGTCCACTGCCTGAGAAAAACAAGAGACGATCAGATTTCTCCGAGATTAGATGAACTCGTGTAACGACGATGTCACTGCGACCGACTCACGGCGAGCGAGGATCTGTCGGGTTTGAGCAGGGTTATTTCCCCGTGTAGAGGAGCGGGCTGGCCGGACGCAGAGCAGTTGGTCATGAGTGTGGCGCCGGAGTTGACCTCGATGTCTCTCAGACTGCTCGCGATCACCGGTCTCGTGTCTTTCGAAGAAACCACATGCAGACATGAGCCCGGAAATCTCCCAGAAACACACTCGCTTTGAATTGAAATGATGTTCACCTGGTCTCTCACAGCGAGCTCCGTGCCTGCCTGCACACACACACCCTCTGAAGCGATTGCATTCGCCCCGTTCACACACACATTTCTGTTTACAGTCGGCGCCGTAATAACCAGACGGACAGACTGAAATCAGAAGACGTGTGCTCAATATATCTGACATATATTTTAAGTAATACAGAAATAGCACTTCTTAACAGATTAGGGTTGCAATAGAATACAATTCACATTTTATTTCATTAAAATGGAAAAAGAAAAAAAATATTTGAACTGTGTTTATTTTCATTGCACATAGCATTTCACATCAGAAAATCTTCAACAAAACTAGTTCACACAGTACTACCATTATTAACACCATTTAGCCAGTAAAATGAGGGACATTACAACTAACCTAATGATTATAGAAGTCAAATCAAGTCATCTTCATTTATATAGCGCTTTTAACAGTGTAGAACACACCTGGTGTGTGTAAAGCTCACCCTCGCTGCAGTTCAGGCCCTTCCATCCCGACGCACAGGAGCAGCCGTACGGGTCCCTGAGACAGAAGACCAGCGATCGGCAGAGACCGTCTGCACAGCGCTCCTTACAGCTGGGGCCAAAGCGGCCCTCGCCACACACTGACATGAGGGAACACACACACACACACACACACACACAGAGAGAGATGAGAGAACACACACCGCTACTTACAGCTGGGGCCAGAGTGGCCCTCGCCACACCCACACACGAGAGAACGCACACACACACTTCATCCTCATGAGAGAACACACACACACGCTTCATCCTCATGAGAGAACACACACACACACACGCTTCATCCTCATGCTCTCGACACACACTCCACACGAGAGAACACACAACCACACGCTTCATCCTCATGCTCTCGACACACACTCCACACGAGAGAACACACAACCACACGCTTCATCCTCATGAGAGAACCACACACACACGCTTCATCCTCATGCTCTCGACACACACTCCACACGATGGGAACACACACTCCACACGCTTCATCCTCATGAGAGAACACACACACACACGCTTCATCCTCATGCTCTCGACACACACTCCACACGAGAGAACACACAACCACACGCTTCATCCTCATGCTTTCGACACACACTCCACACGAGAGAACACACAACCACACGCTTCATCCTCATGCTCTCGACACACACTCCACACGAGAGAACACACTCCACACGCTTCATCCTCATGAGAGAACACACACACACACACACACACACGCTTCATCCTCATGCTCTCGACACACACTCCACACAAGAGAACACACACTCCACACGCTTCATCCTCATGAGAGAACACACACACACACGCTTCATCCTCATGCTCTCGACACACACTCCACACAAGAGAACACACACTCCACACGCTTCATCCTCATGAGAGAACACACACACACGCTTCATCCTCATGCTCTCGACACACACTCCACACAAGAAAACACACAACCACACACTTCATCCTCATGAGAGAACACACACACACACACGCTTCATCCTCATGCTCTCGACACACACTCCACACAAGAAAACACAACACTAACACTGACTAAAACTTCAAGCTTTTTAAACTGTTTCAAACTCTCTGGTCAGGCTTCCTCAAGCCAATATCAAAGCTTCAGATAAATATTATCTCTAAACACCATGGGACATTTGAGAACCTAGCCATGAAAACCTGTCAAAATAGGGACCTTAGACCAATCATGTAAACAAGAGAGCTAAATATGTCCCTTTTAATAAACGGGCCCTCTCTGAGTATAGAGGAAGAATATGAGTTACCGGTTTGACAGGTGCGTCCCATAAAGCCTGGAGGGCAGATGCATTCTCCCGTCCCGTCGTGACACACGCCTCCATTAGCGCAGGGCAGACACGCTTTCGTACAATCCACGCCCCATGAACCAGCCTTACAACCTGTCAGCATAAACACCGACTGTTACACAACATACGCTTACATTCTGCTGGGATGTAACAGGAACTTCAATTGACAGCCGAAGATAATATGAGCATGATACTTTTCTGCACATTCTGCAAACGGTTTAAAACTTTAAAGCAACCTGATTGTGCTGGAGTGTCCAGACAAATGTATTAGGGCTCCTCCCACAAACTCCTAAAGAAATACTTAAGAAATTGGATGGCCAATAAAGACATTTTATAGTGCAACTTACAATGAGGAGCAGTATTATGAATCTTTATGATCATGACACATTCAATCTCAAATATTTCACAGTCATCGCTTGTAATTTAAATGACTTACTCCTGACAATCAGTCGGGTTATTGCTGAGCTGAACGGAGCTTTAGAAATGTAGCGGATGGAATATAATCCAGCATGGGTTTTGAGCTTTTGCATTGGTTATTGGGTAATTAACTATGTCCGTAATGTCGTCTTTGGGTGATGTGTCTTCAAAACATCCTGAAAAAAAAAAAAAAAAAAAAACCAGCTAGAACCACAAAAACATGCTTTTCAAAACCTTCTCTCATCTTAATCCTCCTCCTCCATCAACCCTAACAGCTGAAGACCGCTGCCACATTCTTCATAAATAAAAACAACCATCATCTGCAAATGTTTCAGAACACAAATTGACACAGATATCTTAACAGCAAAGACACACAGTTTCCCTTCCTTCCTTCCTTCTCTTCACTCTCAGATGCAGAAGTCTCCAAACTCCTTTCCAATCGCCTGCGCGTGTGTGTGTGTGTGTGTGTGTGTGTGTGTGGTGTGTGTGTGTGTGTGTGTGTGTGTGTGTGTGTGCGCGTGCCCTGCCCTGCCCTGCCCTGCCCTCGGTTACTGAAGCTCTGAGACTCAAGAGCAGCTTCCAAATCCTCAGTCCCCATCCTGCTGGATCTGCTGCGTTTGACACAGTTATACACCAGATCCTCCTGTCAACCCTGATGATGAAGGGCATCTCAGGAATAGCACTCCAGTGGTTCAGGTCTTCCCTCAGTAGGTCCTTCAGGGTGTTGTCAAGGTCACAACATCTAGCTACTGGAGTGCCTCAGGGCTCGGTGCTGGGACCACTTCTATTCTACATCTACATGTCATCAGTAGGATCTGTCATTTAGAAGAATGATTTTTCCAATCACTGCTATGCTGATGACACACAACTCTACAGTACCTCTCATTCCAGCCGAATAATCCGACGGAAGCTGCTCGCATCTTAGCCTCTGTTCTCAGCCTACCCATCACTTCACCTACTTTAATTTCCTGTTATCACTGTAAAGTTGCTTTGAAACAATCTGCATTGTTAAAAGTGCTATATAAATTAAGGTGACTTAACTTGACCACAACTTCTCCATTCAGCTGGAGATTCATCATAACTCCATCCAGGACAGCTGAGCCTTGGAGTTGTGATTGATGATCAGTTGAACTTCACAGAACACATTGCTAGAACTGCTGGTCCTGCAGATTTGGCTTATACAACATTATGAGGATCAGGTCCTTCCTATCAGAGCTACACAACTCCCGGTCCAAGCTCTTGTTCTATCCAGACTGGACTATTTACAATGCTCTCTCCTTCCAGCATCAGTCAAACCTCTGCAACTGATCCAGATGCTGCAGCAAGAGTGTGTTTATCAAGCCGATGATACACACGTCACACTCCTCATAAACCTGCACTGATGTTTTCCTACAGATCAACCACTGGCTCTGCTCCTCTACACCTAAACTCACTATTTCAGACCTACCTGCCATCCAGAAGCTTGTGTTCTGTTAGTGAACGGTGTCTTGTGGTGCATCATCTCAAAGAGACACACAATCACTTTCACGGACCCTCACCTGGACTGTTCCCTGCTGGAGGAATGACCAACTCAACCAGAGCTCCTGTGTATTTAGCATTTTCAAGAAAGACGCATCTTTTTGTCCACATTTAACCTATTAAGACTAACACTTACTATTCAATATATCAACACATTTTTTAAAACTTTCTACATGTCCTGTGCTGTAATGTGTCCTGTTATCTCTGTAAAGCTGCTTTGAAACAATCTGTATTTAAAAAGCGCTATAGAAATAAAGGTTATTGCACTAACTGGAACTCGTCACAACACTTGCATATTGTTGCCCTATTGTTGGTTTGATTGCTTTTATTGCTCTCCTCATTTGTAAGTAACTTTGGATAAAAACGTCTGCTAAATGATTACATGTTAATGTAATTTCTCAAGGCACATCCCAATAAAACAATGCACAGACGTTTGTTCATGAGTTTTTTGAGTGTTCAGAGTTCCTACCGTTTTTATAGATGACTATGTCCTCTTGTAAATATTTCTTTGTCGTGAAAGAGAGTTGAACGTCTTCACCTTTGTTAACAGTGACTGTCAGAGATTCAGGATAGAAGTCAGCTGAAGAAACAGTTAAAAACAACATATGATCAGTTTACAAGTGCAGTGTATGTCTTTATTCTAGCCTGTGCCATTACAAACAAGTATTTCCTTTCAAAGAAGATTTACTACCTTCATGGAGCATCTTGTAGGTGTAGATTTTACTCCCGTTAGAGTTTTTGACTTGGCAGTAAAAAGCTCCAAAGGTGTGATTGCGGGAAATCCACGTGAATTTTGCGGCAGAGTGGCGGCTTCGGTCTGGTTCAGTGCTCAAAACATGAGTGTCCACATCAGGATACTCGTGGCCCAATCTCAGCGAACTGGTGCCAGAACTGGTCCAGTCACTGCTCACACACAGGAGTGACGGCAGGTTCGCCGAAGACACAACCGGGTCTGGATTTATCAGAGTCACGTCTGAGATGTCAAGAGCGCTGCCTGCAGAAACAGGACAGGAATGATTATTATTTAATCTGCACTGGACTGGATTACGGCCGTATGGAGAACGGATGGTTCTGCATGTCGCTCAATTCTATGAATTTCTTCAGGAATTCCGGGCCGTCTTCGAACACTCCAAAGGAGGAAAGGGAGCGGACTTCTGCTTCGGGGACTCACGCAAGGACGGTCCACAGCCGCTGAGTATACACTGGATTTTCGTACTCTAGCGGCGCAGACTAACTGGACTGATAGTTCTCTTAAGGTGGTTTTCCGGCGTGGACTGAATCACGAGTTACAGGCAGAGCTGGCATGCCGCGACGAAGGAAGGAATTTCAACCAGTTTGCTCAACTCGCCATTCAGATTGATAACCTGATCCGTTCACGCCGCGCTGGCATTCGCGCCACGCCCACATCTCGCAGTGCTCCCGCGCCACGGTACCACAGTCCTATGCCTATTGAGCCAAGTGAAACTATTCAAGTAAACTCTAATCATATCACAGATGAGGAGAGAGAACGTCGCCGATCCCAAAGGCTATGCTTATACTGCGGAGGGGCTGGTCACTTTCGTCAGAATTGCCCTCTTCGGCCAATTAACAAAGATAATGCTGCGGTGAGTCTGTCGCCTGTCACTCGACCTGCCACCGCTATATGCGGCTGTCACTCGACCTGTCACTCGACCTGCCACCGCTATATGCGGCTGTCACTCGACCTGTCACTCGACCTGCCACCGCTATATGCACCTGTCACTCGACCTGTCACTCGACCTGCCACCGCTATATGCGGCTGTCACTCGACCTGTCACTCGACCTGCCACCGCTATATGCGCCTGTCACTCGACCTGTCACTCGACCTGCCACCGCTATATGCGCCTGTCACTCGACCTGCCACCGCTATATGCGCCTGTCACTCGACCTGCCACCACTATATGCGCCTGTCACTCGACCTGTCACTCGACCTGCCACCGCTATATGCGCCTGTCACTCGACTGCCACCACTATATGCGCCTGTCACTCGACCTGCCACCGCTATATGCGCCTGTCACTCGACCTGTCACTCGACCTGCCACCGCTATATGCGCCTGTCACTCGACCTGTCACTCGACCTGCCACCGCTATATGCGCCTGTCACTCGACCTGTCACCACTATATGCGCCTGTCACTCGACCTGTCAAGGCTATATGCGGCTGTCACTCGACCTGTCACTCGACCTGCCACCGCTATATGCGCCTGTCACTCGACCTGTCACCACTATATGCGGCTGTCACTCGACCTGCCACCACTATATGCGCCTGTCACTCGACCTGCCACCACTATATGCGTCAGGGTTAGGGTTAGGTCATTTTTCTAAAAAAAAAACGAAAAAAAACGGAAAAATGAGCTGTTTTTTCGTTTTTATGTGAAAGCAAAAACAAATGAACGAACAATACCCGGACCAGTTGAGATATTGTATCTGGATTGATGAGCTATAAATAAGACAATCTAATTAGGGCGGGAAAAGAATCTGTGTGTATGTGTGAGTGCAAAGGGTGTTGGGCTTTTAAACCAACTCTTTAAACAGGCAGCCAAACAAGGCTGTCAAGATGAATAATGACTTATTTCTTTTCTCTGATTGTAGTAGTACAACACTATCTTGATATTATTGTTCTGCTTTACTGATTAGTGAGGGAACATGAACATACGCGTCTCTCTTCACGTCTGATATCACTTTATCCTCGACGCAGACCCCATGGCCAGCTTCGACTCCCCCACCACATGCTGGCGCACTGTATCCCAATCTTCACACAGAAAGAACTGGATAACATATTCTGAATGACATCAATCTACAATTTGACTAGTGATACAGCAGGAATTAAATCACATCACTGTTGGTTCTGCAGGCCAGAGGAGAACTGAGCGACTGAGTCTGCTTTCTCACGAGGGTTTTCCTCTATTCTGTCACTGATGTGTGTGTCGCCTCTGGCTTCATTAGTTGTGGACATTAATATCCAACAGTATTATTGGTCTGACTGCACTGAGCTGATGATGACATCACTGTGTTCTCCAGAACTGCTTTACAGATGAAATGAACTAATTTAATAACTGATGATCTTTACAACAGAACTGAATCAACACTGAACTGACTTCAGCTGAACATCACATGAAATCCATCATTTCCCTGTGTATCACTGTAAAGCAGCTTTGCAACTATCTGTAATGTATAAAGAGATACATAAATAAAGGTGACGACTTTATTCTACATATATATATATGCCTTGCACTTCATCACTGTGTAATATTTAAGGATTGAGCAGCGATGGAGTGTAGCTCAAAATCTATTTGATAATTTTCGTATTACTTCTTTCTCTGCCACCATCATCTGAAACAATCTGCATAAATCTGGCAATTTTCAGCTATTTTCATGTTTGCCTGTTTGTGTAAAGCATGTTTGTCAGAAATGTCTTGTGTTGGTCAGGCTCACTCTCTAGCACTATCTTCATATGTTCATATTACTGGTGATGGGAATATTTTTGTCCAAAGGGGCAGTGAAGATGTGTCAGTGTAATAGTGGGTTATGGA
>JARPMJ010008810.1:0-31794 GCA_033366665.1 Phoxinus dragarum | reverse complement strand
GATTAGGAGACCATGATGGACAGAGGCCACTGGGCAAATTTGGCCAGGATGCCTGGGATTTTTAGTGACCACAGAGAGTCAGGACCTCGGTTTAACGTCTCATCCGAAGGACGGCGCTCTTTGTCAGTATAGTGTCCCCGTCACTACACTGGGGCGTTAGGACCCACACAGACCACAGGGTGAGCGCCCCCTGCTGGCCTCACTAACACCTCTTCCAGCAGCAACCTGGTTTTTCTCAGGAGGTCTCCCATCCAAGTACTAACCAGACTCAGCCCCGCTTAGCTTCAGCGGGCAACCAGTCTTCACCCTGTAAGGTGATATGGCTGCTGACATATATGTATGTGATGGCAGAGCTGAATTTTTATACACAAAAAAATGTCAGGATTCTAAAGAAAAGAATAAAAGTAAGTCATTTTTATCCATACTGACCCCAATCCTTTGAGTGTGTACATGTTTGTTTTTTGCAAATGTTGTACGAAAAAGAGATGTGAGAAGCTCTTTAAAAAAAATGGTTCAAAATGACATGCGAGTAAATAATGGCAGAATGACACTATACCTCTACAAAAACATCCGGTTCTATTTGTTGTTTGTTGAAGGAAACGATCGGGTTAAGTATTTTCTGAGAAAAATGGCTCATATGGGAAAAACAAATGATTACCCTTGATCTATTAAATGTGTAATTCTCTGGTGGGGAGCAAATCAGCAATCAGGTTGTTGTTGTTTTTGCATCTGACTAATGAAGTGTTGCTGAATTTTCCTCGCTTTTGCTCTCTCTATCTCTCTTTTCCAGCTGAAAAAGCGAATGAAAACTTCTACACTAACAGACGGCACTTAGCCGACCTGGCATCGAAAGGCTCTCTTCCATGCACTCGGTGAGTCTGGAGCAGGAGCCCACCAACCCTTACAGCCCAGAGCTGCCCTGCCAAAAGCAGAACGGACACAAGTCCAAAAGCACCAAGGTCCACAGTTCCCACCCGCTGGCTTTTAGCTCGAACACCATCGCCAACCCCGGCATGCTGAAGAGCTGGGAGGGGACAGAAACGCTGGGCCGCCGGCAGACATACGGCCCCAAGAGGCACAGCGCCACCGTGGAGCAAGTGAACGAGTTGACGTCCGCCCAGAGCCAGCACTACCTGCCTCCACATCCGTACTTTGTCACCAACAGCAAGACTGAGGTGACGGTGTGAACGGGGGCCGCAACCGCGGGTTTATCGAGCCCAGGCCTTGAGTGGATGCGTGGAACGAGGATAACAAAGGGAAGCCTGCCGGAGGAAGAAGTGTGGATTAGGAGCCCGTCCTGCTGGAAGGATTGACCGAACGGTCTGGCTTGAGATCTGCATGGCTGTGTGTGTGCTGTTTGTCTTTGAGCGGTTGTGCATGGAAAATACATGCATTGGACTTCAGCCTCATTTGAAAGGAAAAGCGTAACATTACTCAAACGAACTCTGTCTGTGTCCATTCCGTCACAATGCAAATGGATAATCTGACTTGTAGTGATGAGTTTGTCACAAGGCATTCCCTTCAATATGACGAGGGACATGTTCAAACACGAAACAATCAATGCAATCAAACGTTCTAGATGAGGACCACCGTCATGATTCGCAACAACTTGAAAGCTTGTGAGAAAGTCGCTCTAGTCCTAAACACACATGTTTTTTTCTCAGAATCTTGTACATAACAGAATGTTACCAAGGACGTATAATGTCAAAAGCTTCCCCGGATAATCACAGAACATCGGTCTGGAAGATTAAGGTCGATGTGAGGACAATCGTGTCTCTAGTTCTTCTCATCTCAACTATCGAGACTTTCCAGAGCGTGTGCACCAAAAGCATCCTGTAGCAATGCAACACGCTATATCCTGACAAAACACTGGGCTTGTGCCTTTCTTACAGAATAACTCATTGTCTAAGAGCTCTTGTGCTTTTCAGCAAGCACATGGTGTTTCTTCAAAAACAAAGATGCATAAAATATAAACAAATATATTGTTTACGGCTGTCATATTTCAGTAGAAAATGTTGATTGTCAGTGTTCTGAAATACACATTTCTCCTTTCTGTTTCGCCATTTTTTTCCTCTGTTGTGTTCACATACTGTACTACCCAATCTTTTAGTGCAACTGTAGACTGTAGTAAAAGGAAGTTATGTAGGGTTAATGATAGACATTCATTATCTTTCAATGTTAGATATGATAAAAATGAATTTAATTATGATACCGAACAAGATTGTCTAAACACTGCCATTGTTGGATTCCCAGTAGTTTTGGTATTGACAACTGATTCAGTGGTTTCTTTTGTTTTAGCATCATGATGTGAACCATTTCAATTAGCATAAGGGCAAAAGGCTGCATTCAATTTCGAAAACTTAGTGTTTTGTCACCTACATCCAAATGATCCCAAGCACCCTGTATTCTGGTTGTGAATAAAGTGGGTCATATAAACTTTAATTGCTCTGAAACAAGTGGCTTTATCTCAGTGCACTTAAAATGTTGTTGACCTACGTCATTTACTCTTACCTAATTGAGCTGGAAAATTAGCAGGCTAACATATACTGAAAATAAAAAGGCATTTACATATCTAGTAGCACAGCTTTCTGCAGTGTCACGTTGTCTAATTTCGCAAGTAGAAAACTCATTCTCAGTAATTACAGTAAGTAGTAAACTTAAGGGGTGGTAACACTAGATTTTGTGTTCGCATTATGCTGTTTTAAAGCTTGGTGAACTCTTTCTAGCCTGCAAATTCGTATAGTGATGTTTGACCATTAGAGGATCAAAATTCAACTTTAAGTTAAGCTATGTGCATGGTTTGCCGTTTCGCTGGACACAGGACTTGAATTTTTAATGTATTATTATTACGGCTATCAAAGTTAACAACACATGGGGTTAACAAAATTGGTGATCATTTCTCTTAATGCTATTAAATATCTCAATCAATATACCATAGAGCAAAATTATTACCAGTCAGTCTACACTGTATGAAAAATGTTCTCAGAAAATTACCAGTACATTTACAGACATGTCCTTCTATCTTAAAACACAGCACAATTTAATGCGTAATTGAAAATATGGTTAGAACACCTGTAAAAAAAAAAAAAAATACAGATAATTTCATATTAACATGCTACATTGTGATATCTGTCAGCTAATAGCAACACTGTATGTGTGATATTAAAAAAGTATTGTACAGCACATTTAAATATCATCAAAGCATAACACCAATTAATGAACCATTTGTACAATATTGGAGCACTGCAGCAGCAAGTCAGCATCAAAAACATCCTTTGTTTTTTTATGTTAAATAACACATTTAAAAATTTAAATTAACAGTTTGAAATGTAAAAAAAAAAAAAAAAATAGCCCATGTGCATTGTAGGTCTAATTTAATTCTTAAATCTAGTGCGACCATAGCCTGGTTCTACCAGACTCTCGTACATTTGATTTGTACAGGCCTCTGACAAGCGTTAACTTCCTTGTAGGCGGGTACTCAGTTGAAGTTTAAAACTATTGGATCTGCCCAGAGCCACTCAGGATCTGTCATAACCAATCGCTAACGTTTGGTCATGACGTGTGTCATGCGCCTGAACCTGCCGTAAACACGTATCCGAATGATCAGAGGATTGTGTTTAGAATAAGATGTCTGTCAACGAGGGCTGCAGGTTTTGTTCTTCAAATTTAAGAATTCACAGAACAATTACAAATTCTAAATGTATGTTTGACACTAAGGACAGTGATAATGTATTCAGTCAACTGTCGAAGCTGGATCTAATGCTGCAAATGCTGTGTAGTGATCAGTGATCGCTCGCATCTTTCTCTGCTGCCATTACTGAACTACAACTCAAACTAATGCACAACATCAACATCATCGTTCTCAGCCACTCCCTCTGTTCGCTGATTGGACCGGTGACATTTTGATTTCAGAAAACCAAAGAATACACCACAATCCCAGACCTAGTACTGAAGGAAAATGAAAATTGAGCGGAAGTGCGTAGGAGGACGGAGCCAGGCTAGTGCGACCACCCAAGCCACATATTAATACAACATTTTATGATTTGCAGATAATAAAGTTTGATTCCATGTAAATTGTATGTCAATTTGGGGCTGATTATTTATGTGGAGAAATAAAAATAAGCAATATCAGTATTATGTCAAATTTTGGCCTCCGCTTTCCTAAGAATTCCCTCTAAAAGAAAAACACTCCAGCAAATAATTCAAGCCCTTCCTCCAGTTTAACCGCTTTTCTTCTTCACACCATTGAATACTATCTATGTGCGTCACTGCCAAACGTCTTGTGACACACCAGTACTTAAGAATACTCCCGTAATTGCTGCTGGTCTGTCAGTCTCTGAGTCCACTCAACATCTATTAAACCTGAGTGTTTCACTGCAGGTCACCTCATGACTCAGAACGCACTACAGGATCACTCACCGGGGGGGCACATTTCTTGGAATTAAATCACGTAGTGAATATCTTTTCCATTGAAATCTCTGAACACCGCAGAAATGGATTTACACAGATAATGTCAAGATCCGCCGTGTAGCTAAAAAAGACCTTCACAGCTGGATTCTTTAGTCTGTCTGCACAATCTAACATGTGAAATCGGGATAGAGAAATCAGGCATGTGTGAAATAATCTAGGTTGGCAGTCGGGAGATAATTTACTAAGAATGTATTGCTCCCGCTGATTAATCAATTAGCATTGTTTTAGCACCCAAGTTAAGGAGTAATGCTAATATATGACCAAGATACTAGTGTTAAACACAATTTGCACAATAGCAGACGGTAACACTTTATTTCGATGATCCACTTTAGACATTCTACTAACTATAAGTAACTTTGAAACTAGATGTCAACTAACTCTCATTAGAGTATTAGTAGACTGTAAGGTTGGTTAGATGTTAGGGGTCAGGTTAGTAGAGTGTGTTGACATGTAGTTGAAAAGTCTGCCTCAACTGTTTAATGAATTCAGCTTTCAGCGTGTGGAAATGTATGAAACCGCATATTATTTTGAGACTACATAGGGGGTAGTCTAATCACTGATTGCTGTTTCCACCTCTCATTGTGCCTTGCTGTGCATTAACAGACACTATGTCTCGTTGTTATGTTTCAATTCATACATTTGTTTCCTTTGATCAGTTTTATGGAGGATTGAGGTTATGCCTCAGATGAATGCATAAGAACACCAGTCCTAGATCAGCACAAGGTCGTTTTAGATAGAGACATGATGAACTAGTACATAACAGATGCAGCCTTGAACAGTCATCTGTACATTATACATCACTAAAGGGCTGAATATTAGCAGAACAACTTTAATGCTGTGATCATGAAAGTTAGATGTTGAGTGAATGCATTCTGACCCTCACTGAAAACACATTTAAAATGTACAGGCAGATGTTATAAAATGATTTTGCCCTTTATTTAATGTCTAAAAAACTCCCACTGCAGTTAATATTGATGTTAGTTTGTGTATTTGTATCTATAACTGGTTCATTTGAAACACACAAATGCGATTAAAAGTAATACCTCAAATACTTTTGACAAGTAGAAACCCACTGTTTTATTAATTGAATTATTTGTTATTTCTTCTGGGAATAGCTATGCCAATGGAATACTAATCTTTTATGATATGATATTGTCATTCTTCACATAACGCTGGAATAGTTACACAATAACTTTATATTTGTAAGTAGTAGCATAGTTGCTGATCAGACCAAGTTGTCCAGTTCAGTGGTTTATATTGTGAATCACATTCGCCAAACTAATACATGCACAAGCTCAAATTATTCTGAGAACGCTGTCTTTTTTTGAAGGGTTATTTTGTGATCTTTTATTTAAAAATGTATCAATATTCAGTCCATCATAATCTGTTCAATGTTCTCTGTATTGGCGATGCACAAAGAATCTGGGAAAAAGAGACAACTTTGCTCACATCCTATTGTCCGTGGATCACATTAAATACACTAAGGTACATTTTTCAAACAACGTATTCTGTGTGACATTTCTATGTGGAAGTTGAAAGTTTAAGCACTGTTGTACCATTCACATCATAAAACTTATTTACAATAAATGTCTCTTCTCTATACATTCTGTGTATTTTTGAGTAAAGGAATTGAAAGTGTTCGCTGTGCTGATGCAGGTTATGTTTAACATGTAGACACATCAAATTATATTAGACAAACAAGGAATATTTTGTCATCTGGGAAGATGTGCATTATCCTACAATGGAGATGAGGCATACCATTCTGATTTGGGCTATTAGGCATAGAATGTCATTTGAATAAAATGATAAATATATTGGATCTGGCCAAGGGGTAAAGATTTAGCTTGTTAGTATGGGTCTAGCTTCCTTATTGAAAATAAGCTGTACATTCGGACAATATCTTTTTTTTTGAAAGGCTCTTTAAAGTGTGAAATGGACACTGTGTGCAGCCTTGGATGTCACAGAGACCAGAACAGTCACTATGGCATTGACCTGATCGAGATGAATGACAGCGCTAACATATAGCTTTCTCCATGTAATATAGACCTAACTGATTCTGGCCAAGATCACCCTCTTAGACCCAAAAAGGAAGAGTCTTTCATCATTTACTCTCCCTCATGTCGTTCCAACCTGTGTGACTTACTTTCTTCTGTGGAACTTTAAAAAACAACAACATATATTTTGAACTGAGTTGAGTTGATCTGGACTCTCCTTCCTGGGGACTAACGTTTTCCAGCTTTCATGCAAAATGTAATTTGGTTGGGTGAGGAAACCATGGCAATTTCAATCCAAGGTGACCTATTCCTTTATATGGACATTTAATGTATTCCTTTACATGTTCTTGAAATAGGCTATGTACATCCAATAAGGACGAGGGCATCTGAATTTTGGAGGTATTCAGAAAGCCTTGCCTGAATTGTTCTTTTGGGAAAACTATCGAGATGGTGTGAAGGTTTAGATCTGCATCATTGATGTTGAACAGAGAATCAGCATTAATCTGGATTTTGCTGAAGGCTTTGCTGTAGCCAACTGTGATCACCGTAAGTTTACAAAAGCACAGTTTCAATCATGACTTATCCCAAATGATAGTTAATCAGCTCATCTTCAATAATAACCATTAGCATGACTGTCAGCTGCTTCACTGTAGGAGTACATGCCCTTTATCCACAGAAACAAAGGCCTGTAATTATTGTCTAATATGCTCCTGGCCATTTTATGAAGAAAGAACTCACTGACCTTTAATAGGAAATTATCTGTCTCCTTAACTCATTTAAAGAAGTAATTACCTGCGTTTGAATATGCCTACTTCCATACTATATAGTAGGCGGAAAACAGTATGTGAGCCAAGTATTATGTCCAAATTCATAGTATTCATTAACACAATATTGGTGAAAAGTACACTCGCTGACTGAAATATGCATTCGATGGACACTACTATCTACTATACTATCCCTTGAGGCCATGGGAGAGGATCTGTGAATGGAAGTGCAGCGACGCAACTGACGCTGGTAAGTCACATGATAATAACAACATAACGGATGTAGTACGTCCAAATTTTTATTCCCACATTCATACTATATAGAACGGAGTTATTAAAGTTTCAAGTATTAAGTTTCAAACCAAATGTAGTTCCTATACAGTATGTGATATCGGATGGAGTGAATGTTTGGCATGGTTAGCATAGCCTCCTTAGCTTCTACCAACCTAAACTCATGTGAACATTAAAGTATTTTATGAGGTGGCAGTTTAGTACTAATTTTTGAGATAATATTGACTCCTGCTGTTAGATGTCTTAACTACCCCATCTGGATAGCTTTCTAAAGTCGGCACGAAACGGAAGTTGTGACAGTCTTTTGTTCTCAATTGAGATGTATATCCCAGTGAAATGGCTTCTCAAACAAGAACAAAATAGACTAGGACTTGATTTTGTCCATGGGGAATTGGATGGTTGTGGTTTGCTTATTGCAGTGATGTCATGTGAGTGACAGGTTGTCCCGCTGTCCCGATGTAATTATTATAATAAAAATCATTTATTATAATAATTACATCAATATTCCAAATTTTTGAATTGTCCATATTGATTTCATGGTGACTTTAATTCCCATGAACACTTCAGAACACAACGGAGATAAATGTTTAGGATAAAAAGTCTCTTGAGTTCGAACAAAATCTAGTAGATTGTAAGACGTATTTCATTATGTGCTTGTGAAAAAGAAGTGCGCTTGAATTGATTGCATAAAGTGTACTTCAAATCCTAAAATATCTAGATTTTTTTAAAAGTGCCCAAAAACTTTACATTCACTCTTTAAAATAAAGGTTTATAAGAAAGCTTACAGCAACGCCATCAAAGAATCATTTTGGGTTCCCCCAAAACACCTTTCACTGAACAGTTCTTAAAAGCACCCTTTTTTCTTATAGTGTAAAGAACATTTAAAAAATCTAAAGAACCTTTTCTCAATATAAAGAAGCCTTTGTGGAATGGAAAGGTTCCATGGATGTTAAAGGTTCTTCATAGAACCATGGATGCCGATAAAGAACCTTTATTTTCAAGAGTTCAAAATTGAAATTAAAAATATAAAAAGTATATTATTTCCATAAGTACTCTTTTTTTTAAGTTTGCTGAAGTACTTGAATTGGAATGATTTAATGAATCTAAATGATTTAATTCATTAATTATTAGGCCATATTTCCTGGAGGAAGAGCCCAGCAATCAAATCTTTACTGAAAGGAGAGAGCAGTGGCTCTTTTTTACTTGGTAACAAAAGCAAGATAGACAGAGAGAGAAGCTATGCAGGGATTAAAGTATTGACATGCCGAGTGTGGCCTCAGTGCAGACAGACTCCCGCCGCTAACACAAACCATCCCTTTCTGAGGAGGTGGTCAATAACGGCTTATCTCCCGCCCCAAAACTTTGAGACGAAAAAGCCTTTCAGGAAGGAATTAAGGGGCGCGACTCAATTCGCTGGCAACAAATGACATGAGAAATAGAGCGTCTGCACATATATTCTAATTTTTAATGCATAAAAAAGGTTTTGTCCTAAAGCAATGCTATTTTTTGCTTCAGACGCTTGAGTATTAACCTAGAAACCGAGGTAAAATTGTGTATCAACAGTGTGACTGCCTGTTGTAATTTTTAAAGTTCCTCTTGAAAGTGACAAGGACATAAAGCGTCCTGTTTCTCCCATGACACATGCTGTTTCAGGTGTAGAAGTGTCTTTCCCCTGCTTAAAGCATGGCCTCATTATTATGGCTGATTAAACTCTTCAGTAATTAAGGCCAGGGTACCGCTGTTTAGAAATTATGCTAATTTTCCAGCCCTCTTGCAGTCAGGGTCTCTCTGTGCAGCAGCGATTCCAGTACAGAATAGCATTAGAGAATGGAATAGGGCACATGCGAATGCCTCTGCTTGAACGCTTGACTTTCGGAAGACAAAGTATCCCCGCTTGAATATTCCGTAAAAGCGGGGCGCTGAAAAATTAATTTGCAGATGATTCCTTTGGAAAAACGAAGCAGAACAAATCCACAATTCAATGGTGGAAGGGAAGGAGGGGGTCTTACATTTCTTACCTCTGCCAGCAGAAGGTTTAATTGATCTCGTGGTCCACAGGTACACGATGCCACAGCTGCATTTTCATGTCAGAGAAGAAAGCACCTTCTGTTGTTTGGCATCTGTCTCAGCTGTCTAGTGCATTTATGGGAGAAGAAAGAGACTTGGGCTACTGAACCTGGATGAAAGGCGAATGGAAACGCAACTGTGATCAAATCAAAATGACAAATGTATTTTTGTGGCTTGACTAAACCTTTTGGTGTGCTTGCATTTGCAATGTATTTGCACTGATAAAAACAACAGAAAAAGTATTATTGTTGCGAAGCAGAAGTCTGAGAGATCCATATGCAACAGTTTGTTGAACAGAAAAGCCGGGCAAAAGGATAACAAAAATAGTCAATATCAGAGGCAGGCAAAGGCGTGTGATGAACCAGGCTGTGGGTCTTGGGCTGGAGGAGAGCAAACGGAGACCCGAGACGGGCAGAGGTACAAGGCGGCCGACAACGGAGTGCAGAAACCAGGCAAGGGTTCGGGGCAGGCAGCGAGTATCAGAGTCCAGGGTATAGGCTTAGGTCAGAAGTAGAGAAATAGTGTGTAGACTTCAGAATGTGGTCAACCAGACAACAATTCTGGCAACCCCAGCAGTTTGAGTCTAAAATGTGTTATGCCCAATCCTCATTCCTCATTCATCAATCACAGCAATAAAAAAAAATAATATATATATATATATATAAAATAAAAAAAATGATATGAACTAAATTGCAAAGATTTGCATGCACCAAGAAGTCTATGTCCAATAAACCATATAGAAAATCTGATCCACATATTTCTTCCGCTATATGACACACAAAAAAAGATGCCCTAAATGACAATGGCAACACATAGACAGACATTTACTATTCTTTTGTGTCAGTAAATAGGTCATACACTATTTTAGATAGAGTAGCACCAAAACTTCAGAATATGTCCACGTTTGGTGTGCATTTAAATGGGCCAGTGCCACTCATTTGAACACTTTTTCTTTTCAAAGAATTGGGAAAAGGACATTTATCGCATTTATCCCCAGCAGTTAACCTACTTTTGTTGGTTTGCAATTGCCACATACAAGAGATATTGCCCGAATGCAGAGTCCTGCAGTGATCTCTCACAGTGATTGGGGGAAATGCACATTCAATTATCTGATACTTTGTGCTAAAGTGAACAATACTGAAACATACAAGTAAAAAACTAACAAAAAACAGGCTTTGTAACAGTATGTTTGTGAATTGACAAGCATGATTTATTACAAAAAAAAGCATGATTTATTCAAACATAAAAACACAAACCCTAAAATTAGAAATAACCCATGTGTTTGATCCATGATCTATGTTTCTGATCACAGGAGGTGTGACAGAAACAGTTAGACTGACTTAAATAGGACATCTTTCCTTTGAGACATCTGAGTTGTCTTTTTGTTTTTCATCTACTTTGAACTACTACCCCTATTGGTTGTGCGATTTGAACTAAATCCAAAACACAGTAATAAAATAAAACAGACATCAAACTTCTAGAGTAATAAATGAATTTTGTGATTTAGGACAGGCCAGACTTGCTCTTTATCTTTCTGCATAGGTCTTATCTTTCTTTAACAGGTTACTTATTTCCTTAGACATCAGAACATCTCCGGCTCCAAGTGTCTCAGAAAATGAAAATGGATGTTCTGGTGACAGATTCTCAACATGAGGGTGCGATAATGTAATACGATTTTGATGTCTCCTGATATGCTGTTTTCACATAAATGGGCAAAGACCAGTTTTTTACTATAACGGATGACAAAAAAAATATGTGTTACCAATCCATTCATGATTAGACTAAAATCTTAGTTTCAAAATCTGCATGAGGAGAGGAATAATAAAGTTTTTTGTTGTTGTTGTTTATATTAACTTACAGGAGTTCAACCAATTACATAATAAAAGAAGTCTAAGCTAACCAAGGCTGCATTTATTTGATCAAAAATACAGTAATATTGTGAAATATTATTGCAATTTAAAATATCTGTTTTCTATTTGAATCTATTTTAAAATGTAATTTATTCATGTGATGCAAAGCTGAACTTCTCTCTAGGCTGTAATAGCACATCTGTCATAACTGTATCATATGTCTCTCACTGTTTAAATGGCCTCCAGTCATACCTTCAACAACATCTGAAATGTGTCTGCTTTTGTCACCATTTCTTTTCTGAAAACCCTGAACAGAAGTGTTTTTCTGTGGTCAGATAGCGTCCAGTTGGGTATAGTGTCATCTTAATGGTGATGGTGGACCGGCCCGGTCCTTTTTAATGCCCTGAGGACAAGGCACCGGTCCCACTATAGCAGATGGGTGGGTAGAAGCACAAACTGCTACTCCTTTATTAAATGAAATATGAATTCATTTGGAGGGCATTGGTCATGTTTTGCTAGATTTACATTTACTCTGGAGACTTTTTGACAGGGCTTTTTTTTCCACACTCCCCCTGCAGCACTCTCAGGATTTCCTTAAATGTTTCACACATACAGCTCATGGTATTTATAAAGTGGATTATGGAGCTAATTAATTGTGGCAATAGTCCACTTTAAGTTGGCATGACTCAGTTTACACGGAAAGAGTTTGCCACTTTACCACCGACGGACATTAATTGCCTTCGAAGGCAACATTTTACGGGGGATTTTTTTTTAATGTAACAGTTAATTTAAACTCTAGACAAAATGTATATTATTTATTTATTGTTTGTATGGCCTGTCTGATATAGTAAGATAATGTGAGAATTTGGATCTCATACCTGAGGAGGAAAAAAACAGAAGCCAAAAACTGAGCAAAAGTATGCACATTAGTGCAGTTTCTGACATTCATACAGTATGGCCAAATAATACGATTTTGATAGCTTCTAATGTAAACCAGTGAAATCTTTATAACAGTATAACTTACATAAAATGCAAATAAAATACATTATTACACTATGACTCCCAATTGTGTCTTATTAAAATGACATTTAAATGCTTAGTTTTATAATCAGTGTTCCATTGTCAGGGGCATGACATATGGAATGCAATACAATTATGATTAAGAGATACAAATATATGTTCCTAAAACGATTGATGGATTTGATACATAATATTAACAGGATTTTTCTAAAAAGTGATGTATGCATAATCAAGTAAACCTATGTTTCTTTAGTCCAGTAAGTGTTCATCTTGAAATATTACTAATATAAAATGTACTCTTTTGTTTATTTTACACAAATCATGTAATGTATCACATCCTGAAGGTGGACATTTTTACAATTATACTAAAAGGCCTTTTACTTGATAAAAAAAGTATAAACTATATACAGGTTTATAAACTATAAACTATAACAGGTTTATTAGCAAAGTTTTGATAATTTTGTTTAAAAGTTGTAGGCCAACAAAAAAAGAATTACATTTGCATTTTAAATATGATAGAGTAGGCTTTATTGTGTTAATACATTTTGAAAAGTCAACACGACATCAACACGAATCGTATTCACGTTCACATTTATTACAATGTGCTTTAATTATTTTCCCCCAAATTTTCCTCTTTTTCTTAATCAGTTCATGGTGGATAAAATCAGGTCCTTAATTTTTCTTCTCATTGATGATCACTAAGTCAGACTGTATAAGTATGGTTTGCAAATTATGATTTAGATTGATATGCAGTATACAAGAGTGAGCACTGAGGCTTTTACGGCTATAGCTAATAGAAAGGCTGAATGAATATCAGTACAGTACATTATCATTAACATCAAATATTTTTTTCCTGTGAGTGCTTGGAGGTGAACAACTTTAACAGCTTTTGCGAGACCAGTTCTGGACTATAACACACGCTACATGCATTTCCTTTTCATTCTCTGTCTCTCCTCTGTTGCATCAATTGGTAGTTTGTCCTAGCCATCACGGTCTCTCAGTCATGAGCGGGGATAAGGGTCATCATTGTATGTCAGGTCCACTGACTTCCAATCATGCAGAAATATGGTTCATGTGCTACAGATGGACAAAGCAATAGCAAACTACAAATAAAACTATGACACTAGGTGACCAAAGGTAATTTAATTACATCCATTGATAACTCTGTTTTATGTGTCTGTGTGTGCGGGTAAATCATTATAATTATGATAATTTGTCTGCTTTATGTGTCAGTGTGAGCGGGTGAATGCGTATGGCAATTATTCATAATTATACATGACTGCCACAAGGTTGTTTCTGGCATTTAAGGTTATTTCATGGCTCTATTCACATCTGGAGTCATGGATTGTGTTTTTTCTGGCGTCTCATCGTGGTAACCTTGCAAGCATAAGCTCCTGGGATGGAAAGCAAGAGCCGTGTAAGAGCGAAAACATTGATTTTTGGTGGAGCAATGCTCTGATCGAAATGTTTATTTCAATTACACAACAGTTAGTTGTCTGATTGGCCACATCAACTTTTTGTTAATAGAACTGTTGTATAAAAGCAACAACACTTTTGTTTTTGTAATATTGCTTATACAGAGTATACAGAATAAGTAACACTGTCCATCTGTGACGTGTGACCCATCAGGGCGAAAATACTCTCTGGCATATTGAAGTAAGACATTAATCAACAGTTAATGGAGTCATGTAGAGACCTGAGCAGATGAAGGGTTACTGTAGCATTTCTAAAGGGCCATTTAATTGATTAACTCTCCAGAATTACAGCGACCTGGAATCAACCTACGATGTGACTCGCTGATTCAAAGCATGAGCTCTCAAAAAAGTTATTCAGTTGAGGTCTTTCAGTACATTCAAGACAACGATGTACTAAAAACGGAAAGGTTTTTCCTCTGTGATTCGCGTACAGACAACCACGTCATCAAAATGATCCCCTTTCACACGGATCTGTAAAAATGACTAAAAACGCTGTATCATCCATGCAAGGCCAGTAGGTGGCGACATAACTTTGTAAGGAAACACTACGTCCCTATCTGAAATTCTAATATGGATATGCATGACGTCACTGTTTTCACATATTCACATTTTTGTGTGACGCAATTATCATTTTCACATCCTAAGCCACGTTGTTTAAATAGCAAATGCATTTACGTATATTTATGCGCCCATGGGTGTGCTGTTCAGGCGCATTGTTGGTGCGTTGCTATTTTGAGGCAACAGACAAACAAAAACCTGGTCTAAAGTCAATGGCGCAATATTATTTTTGTTATTTAAAGAGCACGTTTGCAATGTCCGCCAATAGGCGGGTCCACAACGTGGTACATTCAGCCTATTACACACACAGGGACGCGCAGCAGCACACAAACTAGCCAAATATTACAAATAAAAGGATTACAATGTAAAAGATCGATCAATATTGTGGACATAAAGATATGATGGAATCCATCTTGAACCAATCCTTTTAGACCAAGTGCCACGCTCGCCAACCATTTCCCCCGTCATTAAACTAGCAAAATTGGATTCGGACACACCCTGGGCCCTATCTTGCACCCAGCACAATTGACTTTGTACACCGACGCATGTATCATTCCTATTTTGCACCCGTGCACAGCTGACTTTTCCCTCCACAGACGCACGTCAATAAATTAGGGAATGACCTTGCGCTTCAGGGGGACGGAAACGTTCCCTGGTAATATTTAGCAGTTTTAGAAAACAATTCCGCCACTGACAAGGAAAAACCTAGTCTAAAGACAGTGGTGCGTTGCACGTTAGTCATTTGCTATTACGGGCGCGTGCTTGGCCATTATGTAGCGTGTGAACAACGCGCATACACTTTGATTCTCTAATATAAACAGACGCAGCAGTTTTCATTTTTGCAAATCATACATTATTACAAGGAAAAATATTAACAGAAGAAGGAAATCATTGTTGTGTTCATGAAGATGTGAAAAAAATAGGCATAAATCTATCTTACACATTTACCAAAATTATTTTTGGTCTGTTTAACCAAAGCTAATTTGGGTGGGTTTCTCCCATCCCCATGCAGTGTCACTTCTCTGTCTTTTACGGCCCTGACGAGAACGTCGATCTCCACGGCTGTGAACCGCTCCAGGCGTGCGCCTGGCAAATCCGCCGTTATAATAGCAATCCGCCATGGAACAAGCGCGCCTGCTCTTAAAGGGAATGTGAGAGGACGCTCTGATTGGTTTATTTCACGTTACGCCCAAACCACACCTATGAATAATGAAATTACTTCAGACCAACCCATTTTAGATTTGCGTTGGGCACAAGATCCATTTATCCCGCCGGTATAATAGCAACAGCGCCCCGGGATCCGCCCACAAAGTTACTTGCGTTTCGCGTTTGATACTTGCGCTTCAGATCGTTAAAATAGGGCCCCCTAAGTGCAATTGCGCCCTGCGCTTTAGACCATGCGTTTAGATCGTTAAAATAGGGTCCGTGACGATGTCACCAGTAAGTTTCTGAAGAGCATTTTTGAAGCCTAAAGTGGGAGGAGTGCGCTACTTGTGGATAACTAAAAATTGGCAAAGAGGTGGGATTAGCTGAGGGGCCTTGACGGCTAACAGACAAACGGCTAGTAGGGACAGCAGCGGCAATCCACCTGTCACATTTAAGGGACCATGCCCTAAATTATGCAGAACCTTAAGGCTCAATATAATTTAAACGGATGAGTTATAAAAAAAATATTGACCCCCTTAACAGTTGTCATGAAGGGCAAAGTTAGCTATACAGTAGACCAAAACCACTTTTTGTGATTTTTTTTTTCTTCAAAATTTGACTATCTTTTTTTGTCTCTAGCGGCCAGTCGATGAATTGCAGATTAAATCACTTCAGTGTTGGATTCAAGAGAGAAACCGGAAGGTTGCCGCTTGGTCAATACTTATATTTTTCACTACCCACTGATAGACAGTTGTTTTTAAATGCAAATACGTGTGTATTTGTGTAAAGAGCATCAACGTTTTCTATTTGCAAAGTTTTGTTTGTTTTTTTAATTCTGAGCATTGCCAATCACAGATGTCTGTTGAGTTCTGCATGCTCCCGAATCTCTTATCAACAAAGTAAACCAAGGAAACACATGATCGAATGTCAGGATCACGAGTGGAGCAGGGAATGATATGGCAAAAACAGAAAACATGACTTTGACTAATAAACATGAACTTCAAAATATAAGACAGGACATAATAAACATGAAGAGCATAGAAACATGAACAGAGAACAAATACTTAAAAAAGACGTGAAAACTGCACTTTATTCTTGGTTATACCGGCAAATGAATCTTAAGTCTTGCACATTCACACAAAATAGCTTTCTTCCGCGTTACATAAAAAGGTTGATCGATCTGCATTAAATCTTGGAGTGTATATCCTCACACAGTGAAATTAAATAGTTAAACAGTTCCAGTAGTTTTTGCTCTACGGAAACTTGTACAGAGAATTATGAAATATTGGTACAGACTGATTTTTTTGCATGTACATCTCTCTTAATCTCTTGAAATATGTGATTTTGTCATATAGAATTATAAATTACTTAAGAAGGATGTTGAATGAATAAAATAAATGTTATATAAAACTGTAATATTAAATCAATATTTAATTAATCAAATCAAATCTATGTTAGATGTTAAAAGACTAATTATTAATCCCAAACCAATCCCATGGAATGAGGCATACAGTGAAAAGATTTATGGCATAACTTTTTTTATTTGTTGAACATTGTTACATAAGCGAGAGCTCCAATTTTCTGGGTTTGGCTCTTACGTCAGTAAAGCTAAGTAGCTGTTTTAATTATTCTTATTTCTTTTGATTATTTTAATTTCTTCTATGTAAAGCACTTTGAATTACCATTGTGTATGAAATGTGCTATATAAATAAACTTGCCTTGCCTTGCCTTGCCTAGCTATCTCAGCAAAGTGCCATTGAAACCCTTCTGTTTTTATTACAATCCAAAATTTGGGAGTATTTGACACTGGGATCTCAGTGGGAAATCACTCCACCCCTCCTACACCACTTCAGACAACACGACAGAAGTATCTGTCAACAAGTTTTGTGTGTGTGTGATATTCTGTTGTGCTCATAAGATTTTCCTCTTGAAACATCATGATTAAATCACATGCTGAACGCTTCACCCTGTGACAGATGCACCATATGCATTTACCATATTGCGTTTGTTTGTTTTAGATTTATAAATGTAGTTATTATTTTACCATGTTCTGTAGGTACACTGTGAGGTGACTAAATAATACTGAATATGTAAAAGCATTGTGATATCTAAATTTCCCAATATGTCAAACACTAAGATAGATGTCACAAGGTGACGAAGTAGAGGCCAAACTAAATAGTCCGCGGAGGGACGTTTCCACCCGGAGCGACTTCAACAGAACACCAAGCCAGCCTCGGGTGGCAAAGTGACAGCAGGTGCGGCGGATTAAGCGGCTGCTTGATGACTGGGACACGTAGCCTTGAGAGACAGATAAAAGCAGAGCGGGGAGACAGAGAAGGGGGTCTCTCTCGTGTTGGGTTGTTGCTGCACACTGTCTTTGTTTCTGTCGAGGTGGGCTGGGAGATTTCTGTAGGTCGAATCGGCTGGCGATACTTAATTGCTGTCCAGTCGACGCCCCCTTTCCACAGCCATAAGCCTTCTGCACCTGTTATACTGGGAAGAGCCAACCGTACCTGGAGTACTTACCTGCTGTACAGTTGACGCCCCCTCCACGGCAGCAAGTCTTCTGTACCTGCTATACTGGGAGGAAGCCAACCGTACTTGGAGTACTCACCTGCTGTCCAGTCGACGCTCCTTTCCAGCCGTAAGCCTTCTGCACCTGTTATACTGGGAAGAGCCAACCGTACCTGGAGTACTTACCTGCTGCCCAGTCGACGCTCCTTTTCACAGCCGTAAGCCTTCTGCACCTGTTATACTGGAAAGAGCCAACCGTACCTGGAGTACTTACCTGCTGTCCAGTCGACGCCCCCTTCACAGCCATAAGCCTTCTGTACCTGTTATACCGGGAGGAAGCCAACCGTACCTGGAGTACTTACCTGCTGTCCAGTTGACGCCCCCCTTCACAGCCGCAAGCCTTCTGTACCTGTTATACTGGGAGGAAGCCAACCGTACCTGGAGTACTTACCTCTGCTGTCCAGTCGACGCTCCTTTTTACAGCCGTAAGCCTTCTGCACCTGTTATCCTGGGAGGACGCCAACCGTACCTGGAGTACTTGCCCGCTGTCCAGTCGACGTCCCCTTCACAGCCGTAAGCCTTCTGCACCTGTTATCCTGGGAGGACGCCAACCGTACCTGGAGTACTTGCCTGCTGTCCAGTCGACGCCCCTTTCACAGCCGCAAGCCTTCTGTACCTGTTGTACTGGGAGGAAGCCAACCGTACTTGGAGTACTTACCTGCCGTCCAGTCGACGCTCCTTTCCACAGCCGCAAGCCTTCTGCACCTGTTATACTGGGAAGAGCCAACCGTACCTGGAGTACTTACCTGCTGTCCAGTCGACGCCCCCTCCACGGCCGCAAGCCTTCTGTACCTGCTATACCGGGAGGAAGCCAACCGTGCGTGGAGTACTTACCTACTGTCCAGTCGACGCCCCCTTTCCACAGCCGTAAGCCTTCTGCACCTGGTATACTGGGAAGAGCCAAATGTACCTGGAGTACTTACCTGCTGTCCAGTCGACGCCCCCTCCACGGCCGCAAGCCTTCTGTACCTGCTATACTGGGAGCAAGCCAACCGTACTTGGAGTACTCACCTGCTGTCCAGTCGACGCTCCTTTCCACAGCCGTAAGCCTTCTGTACCTGTTATACTGGAAAGAGCCAACCGTACCTGGAGTACTTACCTGCTGCCCAGTCGACGCTCCTTTTTACAGCCGTAAGCCTTCTGCACCTGTTATACTGGAAAGAGCCAACCGTACCTGGAGTACTTACCTGCTGTCCAGTCGATGCCCCCTTCACAGCCGTAAGCCTTCTGTACCTGGTATACCGGGAGGAAGCCAACCGTACCTGGAGTACTTACCTGCTGTCCAGTCGACGCCCCCCTTCACAGCCGCAAGCCTTCTGTATCTGTTATCCTGGGAGGACGCCAACCGTACCTGGAGAACTTGCCCGCTGTCCAGTCGACGTCCCCTTCACAGCCGTAAGCCTCCTGTACCTGTTATACTGGGAGGAAGCCAACTGTACCAGGGGTACTTGCCTGCTGTCCAGCGAACGCCCCCCTCAGCACTTGAGGCACTCCCGCCATTGGGTTAGTGGTATTCCCCCACCGCCCCATTGGATATCGAGGAGGAAGAAGAAGTTTTTAAATTAGGATTTTTGAATTGTTTTAAGTTAATAAATCCTGCTCAAATTTTACCCTGTTGTCTGCTTGGTTTCTGGTCTGCTCCTCAGTGGTACTGGGTAAAGGGAGGGTGTAGACCGAGTCGACCCCCCCGACCTGTGACATAGACATAAAAATGAACAGCAAAGACGAGTTTCCATTAAATGGTACTTATTCAAAGCCAAAAACATATATTCTAAGTAATCAGTCACATTTCAAAGACTCCAGTGAATCAAGCAAGCTAAACAGTCAGATAAGGGGTCAATGTTTTGTTGATTAGCACAGTCCCATTAGCTGGGTGACGCTGCAACAACACAATTCGCCTGCAAAAAGCATATCTCCATTGATGGCCATTCGGAAACTCCAATTGTTTATAGTGTTCTGACAAAATAATAGTTGCAGGAAACATGTAAGTGTCTCATTATATGTTTAAGTAGATGTCTTGCCAATAAGCAATATTTTAAAGGGTCCGAAAAATAACACAGTTTATTTAACCTTTTGACAATATTTGTTTAAAGAATGTTGAGTATCATATTTGCTGATCAGCAGTTTTATATTTGATCAGGCTTTTATATACAATATAGTATGGTATGGTTGAGAAATTTATCTCATTAATAAGGAAAAATAAAAATAACTAAATTTTATTATATATAATATATATATATATATATATATAAAATCAAATTTTAGAATACTAAACTGAAAGAAATTGGTGCAGATGTTATTTAAAGTAAGTTGAAATTCTGATAGTTTATCATGTAAATAAGATCAGAATACTTACTGATGACATTTAAAGGTTTATTTTTTTAATCAAATATCTTTATTTTTATCTGTAAAACATATTATGCAATGCAATGCAATACATTGATGATTAAGAGATCCACAACATTCCTTAAAAGACTGATGGATCATATTTGATACTCACATTTTTCAATAATAACAACAACAACAACAACAACAACAAAATAATAATTGTATGCCTATGAGCCTATAAGTGTTCATCTTGAAATATTACTAACAATATCAAAGTAATTCTTAGGTTTGCTTTATAAAAAAATCATTAAAGATTTCACAGCAAAAAAAGTATTTTACTTACATAAAAAGTATAAACTGGATTTAGTAGATATAAAAAGCATGTAGTAGATTGTGTGCAACAGGGTTCCCTTTCGTCCTGGGAACTCCAACATGTCGTCGGGGGAGTTCCCTGACGAATTGGGATCACGCTAGGGAGCCATTTGCCATTCGAGAGAATTAAAACGAGCCAATGGACATTGGCATGCAAGAATTGCATTCCAAGACCCGCCTATCAGCGTGGGTATAAAATACCCAGTGAAGATTAGATCAGTGCTTTTTTGCTTCGGAGCCATCCAGTGTGTCTCTCTGTGAGCTGCTGTTCTTTGCCTTTAAAAAATAAATAAAAAATCAACGAGTCCTCACAGTGCAGAACGTCCCGTCTGGTGAAAGATCCTCACGGGCTTCTCACTCCTCTAGTAGCTCGTTGCCATTGGCTGTTCCGGTGGAGCTGGCGAAGCTGCCTGTCGGCTTGCTACGCCACTCCGCCTCTCGGCCGGATACGTGCGTCCTTGCTCCGTTGGCACAATGAGTTCCTCCATCACCCCTTCCGGCGCCTGGCGTGGTGGACCGCCGGGAATCAGGTCTGCTACCTCTAGTAAGGAGTTGCTAGTAGACTGGGTGTTTTCAGTGGTCTCTACGGTGACCCATGTTGCCACGTGCAGTTCAGCCATGTCTTCCCCTTGACGGACTCGGTCTGTCGTCCCTGTTGAGTTTGCTCCACTTCCCTCGGGATTGGGACTAACACAGGGACTGCCTTTTGTTTCCAGGTCTTCTTCAGGCAGGCTGGGCTTTCGCAGAGTCCCCCCCCCCCCCTCCTTTTTAATTCTCTCGAAGGCAATTGGCTCCCTAGCGTGATCCCAATTCGTCAGGGAACTCCCCCGACGACACGTCTCCGAGACGTTTTCAGTAACGTTTTGATCATGCTGATAATTTAGAGGCCTTAGAATTGTGCAAACCATACAGTAAGAATTATAGTGTTAATTAGTCACGTTTACAGCTTCAAATCACAAACTTCCTGCAGCAGAACAACTGCCATTGAGATGAATGGGAATGTCAGATGCCTGTCTTTGATATTGACAAATGCAACACTCCTTCTCATGGACACGGAGATGGACATGGGGACAGACACAAACGCACGCACGCACACCTAATAGATTAGCCAGTCTCACAGTGATGAGTGGCATAAAGTTCACTGGCACACAGTTGGGAGCTAGACCAAATGTTGAGATGAACAGATGTCTTTGAGAAAATTCATTAGCATATCCATCTTGTTTGAATATGAAATTCAAGAGTGATTTTTACCTTCAAAACATTCAGAATGCAATCTGACTGAAGCGTTTTGACAGGATATACCTTTAAAGTCAGTGCACACGCATGATCACAAGCACATACACACACACATGCAAACCGTATCATCTGGGAGTGGGATCCTTTGAATGAGTCCCCAAGTGACTCCCTCCCCAGCCTCCTCATGGCTGATATCCTCTGACGCCCGCTGAGCAGTCGTGCGGCCCGGTGTGTGATTCAGACAGAGATGAACGTTCTGCTCCATTTAACACATATGCTGAAGTTTTCCAGCACATGTACCTGAGTGACATCTATCTTTCCATCTGAGCTCACTCACTTCCTCCAGTGATCTTCAGGGACTTCAGATCTTCACACTTCACAGTGCAACTTTATGAACATTAGATATGTTTGTAATATACAATACTTCGGTAACACTTTACAATAAGGGTGCACTAATAAGCATTAATTCATGCTTAACTAATGCACAGATAATACTGAATTAATGTATTACTAATGATTATCTAAGCTATTCATAATGGTTGCCTCATTAGCAACTAATGAAGAATCTGTCTGGTTAATATATTAGTTCATATATGAATTGTTATTAATTAAATATGTAATTGTGGATTAATTCCATAATCACTTATGTTATTAACTAATAGTGTTCATTCATTTGTTAATTACTACAATGAGCCTAATATGCATTAATACATTATTAATTACAACATTAGTAGTGTGTCAATTACTACAATTACTAGATGATGAGTTAATAATGATGTGCCTCAATAAGTAAAGTCACAACATAATGATTGTTAGTTAATGATTAATTAATCATTAATGACCATCACTAGAGTTTATAAAAGCTGTTTCCAAAAACATTGTAGTAATTTACACACTACTAATGCTGTAATTAATTATGTATTAATGCATATTAGTTTACCTGTATTATCTGGAAGTTGAAATATAAGGCTTTGGCTCATTGTGGTAATTAACAAATTAATGAACACTATTAGTTAATATATTCACCAGACAGACTCTTCATTAGTTGCTAATGAGGCAATCATTAATGAATAGCTTAGATAATCATTAGTAATACATTAATTCAGTATTATCTGTGCATTAGTTAAGCATGAATTAATGCTAATTAGTGCACCCTTATTGTAAAGTGTTACCAATACTTATTTTACTTGACAGATATTAAGCATGCTACTGATGAATATTTCAATAGGCAATGAGCTATATATATATACATTTTATAAATGACTTCTGCAGTTTCAATATATGTATATATATTTTTGCTTATATATATATATTTTTTTTTTAAATAATACATAATCTAAATTATATTTAAATATAAAACTTTACTGACATTTGTTTTCTTTTGCAGTTTTTCTTTTATTTTAAATGCTTAATTCAGAACAATCACACAGTTTGATTTACATGTAGGCCTACAACATGCAAATTGTAGTTACTCGCCAAAGTTATTTACTCACATCTGGCCATCTTCAAGTGTTCATTTTGTACCCTGTAGTTACATGTTACAAGTGATGAGCAGAAAACAAATAAAAATTACAATGGCAGCATGTATCAACATCTGCTTCATTAGTTAATGAATAGAGATAAACTCTAGAAGAAGCGCAGGCAGGCCTTGAGAGACGTGCTGATACGGGCGCTGCTTTGAAGAGCAGGACTACGCTAGATCACTTTGTTGGGGCCTCAGGTACCTGTAACAGTAATTGCGGTTGTTAAGAGCTCAGAAACATTAAATAGGTGTAATTATTCTGACATTCCACAAGGATGTTCATGCAGACTGCAGGTCCACTGGAAAAGAGCAGCAATGCGTACAAACCAGGGGCATGTCTGATATCCTATATTTCCTATGTGCCATGTGCTTAATACCTCTTTTACTTAATTACAATTTTTGTTGACAGTATGTATTAGACACCCTTTTCTAATATATACTGTCAAACTGAAATGATCAAAAGTGGGGGAACATGATCGGCAAATTATGCGAGCCATCTTCAAACTTGAAGTTGTGAGCATTTTGTAAAACAAAAGATACCCTTGTAAAAAAGAAGAACAATTTAGTATACTTTTAATGTATACTTAAAAAAAAAGAATAGCCTTTATAGAAGTAATATACTTTAAAATAATACGGATGCAAATTTTTTCGGACACTTGCAGTTCTAATTTAATTAATTGCAATTACATTAAATTTAAAGTTTACATTTATATTAAATGCAATTAGCTGAACTTTAGAGTGCTTTTTGACCCACTTATATAAGTATCATCTTTATATACATCTTTATATATGCATAGCTAAGTGTACTGCTGAATGCACTGAAAAACATTCATGGCTAACTAAAATATATTTCAGTCAGGAGCAAGCATCAATAGCAACATAATGACATTGAACAAGAACAAGTTAAACACAAGTTAAAGGAGGAGCTGGGGAGGAGGTGGGTTGCAAGCAACATGCAGTGAAAGCAGCCATGCAAGCAGACAGAGCTTCATTTAAAGGGATACTTCACAGATTAGCATTAAGCTTTCGAATGGCTACAGCCAGTAGAAGGCGCTAGTTCTGCATGTTTTCAACCTGCCCATAAGTGAGTGGGATCTCACTCACAGAATGTACTACAAAAAGTGTCAGCCATCTTTTTTTTTAAGCTAAGCTAACAGGCACTTGCTCTGTGGAGAAAGCTGAGTAGTAGGGGTGACCATATGTCCTATTTTTCCGGACATGTCCGTCCGGGACTGCCCGGGCTCTTCCTCCCGACCGCCAAGCAGGTCTCACTCCTCCGCTGCAGCAGCTTCTCCGGCCGCCTCCCGCTCCCTATCCGCAACTGCTCCCCGCTGCACTGCGGCCCGCACAGGCAAGCCACAAGCTTCGGACCCAGCTCCTGCTTTTCACAGTCGCCATTCATTACGCCTACATTATTACATTATTTCACACTGACACGTACGTGCCAGCTTTGCAGGTCATGCACTCTGCTTCACACGGATCCCGACCGAGACGAAAACACAGGATTTTCTTAGCAATGCTAAAACGCACATCAACCGATCACTTGTTTAGCGTTCATGTAAACACTACATTCAGATTCACCAATCGGAATGAATTCAGTCCGATTGAAACAAAAGGTGTACATGTAAATATAAAGAATGGCGACCGCAGAAACCAAAAGCCGAATCCCAGACATTCCGAAATCCGACGCACGAGACCCGCCCGGCGGCCAGGAGGAAGAGCCTGGGCAGACTCGAGCTGGGGCGGACTAACTCGTCACACAGATTTACGATAAAACCGCGTCTTTTCAGTTTCGAGTCAACCAATAGCCTAGTTGTATAATTTATTCCGATACTTCCCTCTGTAACCGGTAGGCGTGGCTTGGGAGAGGCCTCGAAGGGCAGTGAAGCAAGTGCATTCTGGGAGCTGTTGTCTTTCATCCACATGAGCCAAAACTAAATTTTCTGGCTTTTCTCAGTCTAGAAGGCACCAATTTCTAAAATAATTTCACATTTATACTACATACATGACCCAATTTAAATACACATTCATCTTTCCAGCGGTGAAGTATCCCTTTAACCCTCTGGGTACCGCAAACGCACCGGCGTGTTTTGCTCGTTTTTTTTTTACATAGCAGCAAAATAGATTTAAAATACTCCGTCATTTTTGGTCATACAGACTTAAGAAATATGAAAAAATAAGCTGTTAAATGTCTACTTTTTTATGTGTCCACTTACAATCGAAATAAAACATTGTGCTTTTGTAAAATAAAGAAAATTAACAGGGTGTGCTTTCTGCCTGTCCGTCTCCCGTGAACTTTTTTTATAGTGCACGTCTGTAAACTTAAAACAAAAACTCAGCGAACACTATTCACCCAGGCATGAGCAATATATCTTTGTAATCATTAAGTGTGTACTTTTAAATTATCTAATTCAAAACTAAAACAAATATGCTCTGTTTATGTAATCTATATAAAACGAGCGAGGTTCTCATTTCAGCTCATATAGCTCGTTAGCCTTTTAATGTGACCACGCCCACGGAGAGCACGCGCTATTCAAAAGCAAATGATCTGAGGCAATACATGCAAACCGGCCACATCAGCTCGATATAACACATCGAGTTTACTCAGATGAATGTGCTGTGTGTCATCTTGCGGGGCTGTGATGAATAATTCTGGGAAATTTACCTCAGAAGTTCTGGTTTCACTTCGAGGAGAAATGGATCCAGTTGAGGATTAGTAGTAAGTTTTTTATTCTTATATGCTTTGTTCTAATCGCGATATGGAATAGTGTCTGTAAACCGCAAAAATACTGTTTAAATATGAATCGCGTTTCTGTGTGTGAATGAACGCGCTGTTGCTACTAGTGGCTAGTTTTGGATAGACTATTAAGTTTTTACTGTAAAATAGACATCAAATAAGCTTTTGTCAGCCAGTTTCTGCTCATATGTTAATATATAGTATGTTTTGTCAAAAATAAACTCATAAACTATAGATGTTATAGTGTTTGTTCCAATGTAACGTTAGGCTATATCAAACTAATGAATCCTCAACTTTGAAATATGTATGATACTTAAAAAAAGAAAGATTACTCTTGAAATATTGTTAAAATTGTAATTGTTGTTGATTTACATGTGAACACTTTTTAATAAAATAGCAAAAAATATATTTACAAGGTAGATGTAAAATAATCTTTATAGGTCAATATAACCCTTCTCATTAAATTATTTATTATTGTTTTTTATTAGTGAATGACACATTTGGGCAGAGGATGTATTCCAAAACTTTGTGAAAATACAGTATGAGAATTAACTGCACAATTACTAGAAATGTTAACCTTGGATATTATACAATTTGCATGTATAAAAAAATGTGTGAAAAAAAAAATCCAGGTTTCCAGGTATGACTATAAGTACTAAAAATGTGCTTTGACTTTAATTTATATTTGGATTATATATCTGCCCATTATCCACAGTCTGCCGCTCGAGACCGTTTTATCTGTCCACTGAAACACAGCAACTGATGGATTACCAGTGTAAGATCTGAAGAGGAGGCCAAACTAAATCATACAGGCCAACTTCAGATGTGTAGGAGGGTGAGTATATATATATATTTGTCCCCACATTCTTTCTTGTGTGACACACCTGAATGAAAGGCTCATATTTCCTACCCAAACAAAAAGTGTTTTACAAAATGTAAATCAATGTATTGTTTTAAGTGAATGATTAGGCAGGATGATTTTCAGATCATTTTGAAGGAAAAACTGTAGGCGACAACATCCATTACTCAAGAGTATTGTTAACACATATTTACTTTGAATGTTTTGTGGGCGTTATTTCAGACACTTTAATTTTTTGTTTTTTGAATAACCATTCAATTAAACATTATTCTCTCAAAAATACAAACATGTACATGCATGTTGCTCACATATTATGGTAGCCCTGTTTGTGGTAAATAGAGTGTAATTACACCTTTGCCATTAATATGTTTATAAGCAACTGAAAAAAGCACAAATGTCAGGGCATGTCAGAACATCTCAAGGACCCCAAAAACACCTTGGTCCCCAGAGGGTTAAGTAAGGCGCCTTGTCTGAGCGTTGCCAATAGAGTGCAAGAAATTGAATCCGCTGATATGGGCGGTTTGGTATATTTTTTTTCCAGTCGGCTAATGGCAGCGGATAGCCGAGCTTGACTACATACCCTGCCTGAACTAACGAGGTGCTTGATGTTATTTTGGTAACACTTTTATTTTACAGTGTCCTTTTTATGTTACATGTACTTACCACAATAATAACAGTAAATTAGTTCCCTTTCGTTGTCACTTCGAGTTACGTCGAATGACGACGAATGGGGTTCGCTTAGAAGCCTATCCTCTTCGAACAGTAATAAAACGAGCCAATGGCAAGCAATTGCCGTGGGTCTGCTGAATTTGCATAGCGTAACTCCGCCCCACCATGTGGGTATATAAGGAAGTGAGCCGGCAACATGCAGATATGTTTTCGCTTTCGGAGCCATGAGCATTCTTCACTCCACAAGCCATTCTGAGATCATCTCTCTTCACTCTTCGAGACGAGCTACTCTTCAGAAGTGTTGGTGTGACGGCGAATTCCAGCGAGCTTCATATTGCCTGCCGATCTGCGCAGTGGTCTGCCAGTCGTGTGTCTCTCCCTGGGCGCTTCAACACTGCTGTTTGAGTTTTATCTCTCTAAAAAGAGCTGCACGCGGCGCGTCTTTTTAAAGACGGTTCGCCCGTGTGTTTCTGGGTGCGATACACAGATTAAATCAGCTGATGGGCACGGACGCTGTCTGATGTGTTTGGGCAAACGCACAGACAGTGTTCGTGGATGCGTCATGTTCTCATTGCGGGGACATGACCATCGCAATGTAACGATCGAGACTCGATGATCTCCTTTGAGAGAGAGTCCCCTCATCCACACCCCGATCTATTCTCTCTGCAAGAGGGAATACTTCGGCTGGTGGCCAGGGTGATCAGAGGCTGCTGTTGTGGAACAAACCCGACGATCTATCCTCGGTCCACACACCCCTCTTCACATTGCAACCCGTGTGGTATCCGGATGAGATCGCTGACCAGTCCCGGCCAGTGGTCGCGGGCTGGTCCAGCATTTCATTCGATGCCCCGGCAGATGTAAATCTTGTCTATCGCCGCATCACAAGGTGGGCGTGAGTACGCTGGAGAAGACTCGGCTGTGCTGCCTCCTCCGGGTGTGACCAGCATTGCCCGAGTCTGAACCAGAACTCTGCCATGCTTCCCCGGGCAGTCGCGAGCATTGGGCTTGTGTGGAACCCTCCGCCATGTCCCAAGCGCTTAAGGCTGATGATCGGTTTTTGGGGACGCACCGGCACACCGTCGGCCCGCCCCCCAATTCCTTTCTTCCTGGACGTGCATGAAGAGGTCATGAGACTACTCAGCGGCCTCTTCCGCCTTCTCTGCCCTCGATGAGGTCGCGGCCAGTGGGTACACTGGGGTTCCCCCTGTGGAGTGTTCTGTGGCAACACAACTGTGTCCCCACAGCACCTCCACTGGCGTGGCGGCCCTAAGCACCCACCCACCCCAAAGCATGTAGGTTTTTTGTCTACTCCGGTGGCAGAGATCTATAGAGCTGCGGGGCTGGCTGCCACCTTCACTGCATGCTATGCCCATCCTTCAGGTCTACCAGGCCCCAGGGGTGCTCATTGCTAATGCACGAGGGTGGGGCTGGGTCCAGGGCTCTTGCAAGAGCTGCGTGCCATCACCAACCTCGCTCTACGGGCGACGAAGGTGACCACACGCTCCCTGGGTCAGGTGATGTCCACATATGTGGTCCAAGAGACAAAAAACTGGCTTAGTCTGGTGGATATGTGCGAGGCTGAGCGAACCCGCTTCCTCAACTCCCCATATCCCAGACTGGCCTCCTCGGCGGCGCAGTCGAGGACTCTGCCCAGAGTTCTCGGCTGCCAGAGCGGACTGAGGCTCTATTCCCGCGGCCAGCTGCTCGCCGCCGGCTCAGCCGCCTCAGTCTGCTCGCCGCCGAGGGCGCCCTCCTGCGACACTCCCCGCTGGCCCTAGCAGCATCCTTCACCCAGGCCGTGCCGTGGAGGTAGTCGCAGGAAGGCGCCCCAGCCCGTACCAGCCCCGCAGCAATGCGGTGCTCCCGTTACGGGCAGCTCAGAGATGGGGTGCAGTTCTTTCTAGGAGGTGGTTGCAGGGCCACTCCTTCCCCCGGGTGAGGGCCAGGGGAAACCTCTTTTTCCAAAGAACTGTCCTCTCCCATCTCTGAGCACACAGAGTTCTCGGACGACAGTGCGCGCCACCCCCGGGTCCCGCCACTCTCGCCCCTCCTCTGTCACAGAGTTCTCGGATGACAGTGCGCACGCTCACGGGCCTCGCCACTCTCGTCCCCCTCTGTCGCCAGACCCCTGCCAGAGCACGCCCCCGTGGAACGCTGGTCCTTCCCTGGCCTCCTCTGGCAGGACGCGGCTAATGACCGTGCCCCCACACCGGGGCCGCTATGCCACCCTCGTCTGGGCCGGTCATTCCGCTTCGCTGCACCCCCGGGGGGACGTCTGCCGTTCGCATGACCCCGCTGGCACAGTCCGTGGGAGCCTGGTTAGAGCTTCCCCCTGTCCCGCTGGCTCACCGCGGACCATCAGGCTCGGCTATGCGATTCAGTTCGCGCGGTCTCCTCCCCGCTTCAGGGGAGTCTGTTCACTATGATCGGTGGCAATGCCCCTGTCATGAGAGCGGAGGTCGCCACCCTGCTGGCGAAGGGTGCGATCGAGACTGTCCCTCCAGCCGCAATGAGGTCCGGCTTCTACAGCCCCTACTTCATTGTCCCCAAGAAAAACCGGTGGGTTACGGCCAATCCTGGATCTGCGCGTCTTGAACCGTTCCCTTCACAGGCTTCCGTTCAAGATGCTCACGGCCAAGTGCATTTTCGAATGTGTGCAGCCACGGGATTGGTTTGCAGCGATCGACCTGAAGGACGCCTACTTTCATGTATCCATTCTTCCTCGACACAGACCGTTTCTACGGTTTGCTTTCGAGGGGCAGGCATACCAGTACGCGGTCCTCCCATTCGGGCTGGCCCTGTCTCCTCGCGTCTTCACGAAGGTCGTCGAGGCAGCCCTTGTGCCGCTACGGCAACACGGGGTTCGCATCCTGAATTATCTCGACGACTGGCTAATCCTAGCTCACTCTCGGGACCAGGTTTGCGAACACAGGGACCTAGTGCTCCGGCACCTAGCCCGTCTGGGCCTTCGGGTCAACTGGGAGAAGAGCAAACTTTGCCCCGTGCAGAGGATCTCTTTTCTCGGTATGGAAGTCGACTCGGTCGCCATGTGTGCGCAGCTTACGAGCGAGCGCGCGCAGTCACTGCTGACTTGCCTGAGACAAATCCAGAGCAAGAGTGCGGTTCCACTGAAACTTTTTCAGAGGCTCCTGGGGCATATGGCATCTGCAGCCGCGGTAACGCCGCTCGGATTACTTCATATGAGACCGCTTCAGCACTGGCTTCACGATCGAGTCCCGAGGTGGGCATGGCACCAGGGCAAGCTCCGAGTACCAGTTACTCCGACCTGCCGTCAGACCTTCTCCCCCGTGGACGAACCTCAGCTTTCTACGAGCCGGAGTGCCCTTAGAACGAGTTTCCAGGCATGTTGTTGTGTCAACGGATGCCTCCTCCACGGGCTGGGGGTGCCATGTGCAATGGACATGCTGCCGCGGGCTCCTGGACAGGACCCCACCGCCTATGGCATGTCAATTGCCTCGAGTTGCTGGCAGTACGTCTCGCTCTGCACCGCTTCCGGGCGCTGCTCAAGAACCAGCACGTACTAGTCCGATCAGACAATACCGCGACAGTAGCGTACATCAACCGACAAGGTGGTCTACGCTCCCGCCGTATGTCGCAACTCGCCCGCCACCTCCTCATATGGAGTCAGAAGCATCTGAGGTCGCTTCGAGCCATTTATATTCCGGGAGACCTGAACTGTGCAGCCGACGAGCTCTCACGGCTTCAGCCTCTTCCGGGAGAATGGAGACTCCATCCCCAGGCGGTCCAGCTGATTTGGGATCAGTTCGGGGACGCACAGGTAGACCTGTTTGCCTCCCACGACTCGTCCCACTGCGCCCAGTTTTACTCCCTGACCGAGGGC